>JARACY010002653.1:0-40437 GCA_029255725.1 Scrobipalpa atriplicella
CTAGAGTCAAGGGCAGACCCATTCCGAATAAAAAAATAAGATAAACTTAGAAAATAAAATATGCTAAGTATCTATCTACCTAAATAAAGTTAAGTAACTTATAAAAATATAGAGCTTTCAATAGGATCTTCAGTTAATAATAATTTTTGTGTTAATTTAAAAATGTAGAGTTTTCCTTTTTTGGGTATTATAGCATTTCTACGTATTATACCTAGGTACCTACTTCTTATTTCTTCACTCAAGTACATCCCCTAATTCCTAGTTTTTTTTATCTGAGGTGTATAAATAAAGTAATAGCGATAAGTATCCTATTTATTTTACCTATGCTTTGTCATAGACTAAGTCATTTTACTTCTACGGGGACCCCTATTTTGTATTATCAAATTTCTTGTATTCAATAATTAATAACATTAATGTACATTTCCAAATTAATCGTATGGTATGTTTTGTGATGCCTCTTCTCTGCTATCACTATGGTCTCTACATATGAGCGTTTTTTTCCCTAAATACTTTTTACATAAAACATTTGTCCGGTTCGAATAATTAGAGATCCAATCAGCTGCTCGTCAATTTAGTATGTAAATGCATTTTTTCCCAAATTTTACAATATTTTTGAAGAGTTTCTTCGATCACTTAAATACCGATACGAACTAAGTATCTAATTTTTAATTCCACTGGATTTCACCTTCTAAAAGTTAAAGACAAAATTGTCAACAATCCATCTTGTGACTGCAAAGAAGTGCTTGCGTCATATGACGTCAGTTTCTACCAGGTTACCATAAGGATAGAAGAGTCATACACAGAGAGAGCTCATCATATTGTAGAGACACACCACACACCACATATGAAAATAGTTAAACCAAACCCATGTGTGTGTAGCATACATTGAGTGGTCTCTAAAGCAATCGTAAGTAAGTTTAAAGCAGAACCGTCAATGTAACTGGTATTCTATCAGATAATTTCTGAGTCGTGTTTTGAGGGTAGATTAAAAGAAGGCGGTGCCTGTAACAAAAGCACGAATGAACTTACATTACATAATTACATTACATTATGTAATGTAAGTTCATTCGTGCTCTTGTTTAAGTGAGAAAGTATGTCGTTAAAGTAATGTAATTAAGTGTTAGGTATTTAAGAAGTAGTCCTTTAACTAGCGAGGCAGATAAATAAGACGTTTATTTTCATAAGTAACTTAAACAGATACATTTTACATTTATGTAAGTAGATGTACAACCATTGCAAGAACTTTAAAGCAATGGAGCTGGAGCGATAAAAAAAGCCCAAGCCTCTGTGCAATTTTCGCCTAGTGAGAGTTTAACACTGATTTTCAGACAATGCTTTTAATTCTAATTCTTAGTAGCGCTGTCACTTTCTTAATTTTGACATAAGAACAGGATAGCAAATAAACACATGACTTTGACATTCCTTATTTGACATAAGCTGCTTTAAATAAGAACCTCAGGGGTACGTTCAGTCGACCCAGTTCGATATTTATACCGATCGAATCTTATACTAGTGGGACGCACTGAACGTGCACCTTAGCCGCTGTCAGATAAAACTTCACTTCCGGTGCGCCTCTGAACGGGCCGGATAAAAATTAACCTAGTCGAAATTTCGACTGACAGGTGTCTCTGAACGGACAGTATAATTTTTAACCAGGTTAAATTTCGATCGATCGAGCGGCTCTGAACGTACCCCAGATAAGAACCGAGCTTAGAGCATGTTCCTTATTTTACGTCAAATAAGCAGTCTTATGTCAGATTAAGGAACGTCAAATTCATGTGTTTATTTGCTATCCTGTTCTTATGTCAAATTTAAGAAAGTAACAGCGCTACTAAGAATTAGAATTAAAATCCTGAGCGCCACTACTTCATGTCTTCTCAACAATTTTAGTATTCATTACTTAATTGACTGACTATTATACTTCAGGTATAAGGTGGTCCTGATGTTTTCATACCATCTAACATCAGGAATCAGGATCACCTTTATTATTTGCTAGCTTTTTGCACCACAGTTGAATGAGTTTTCCTCTTAGAATGAGATATTTTCCCGCTATAAAAAGTAGCCTGTGTTACTCAGAGTAAACGTAGCTTTTTAATGGTGTAAACTCTTCAGTATATTATTACCTAGTTTTAATATTTTTGAATCGTTTGCTATAGTAATTTACAAACTGTTTCCACCACCTACAGATTTTTTTAATATACCAACCTAGATGTTTTCTAGTTACATAAAAAAACAAACTACTATCATTTAACCCTACTATTGCGACTACCCCATACGGGGCCAATACAGGTACAGAGGACCGTCTGTTTCAATGTGCCCCACGTCAACCCGTTCTCTAACGCCGGCTGAAACTACCAGGATCGCATGTCTCGAAGGAAATGTAAATGTAAATGTAAACCCTGCAACTAGGCCAATATTGCCACGCCTGTTTTACTGATGGGGGGTAGGCAGATCGTCAGCGACCTTATGCAAGCGCGTTTTCGCCACGTTTGACAAAATTTGGGGTCGTTTAATAAGATAAGAACTGGCGTAGGTACCTACATATTGCTGTAGTGATGGTTCTCAGCCCATCCAAAACCCTCTATACCTACCTACTCGTCTCCCTCTTCTGATTTTTCAGTAGGCCCGTACATATTGTATCCATCCCTAACGGGGTAGGCAGACCTTCAACGCCTGTTATAAAAGGGCGTTTTCGTCAAGTTTGACAAATTTTTAGGGTCGTCTTTAAAGAAAATAAGAACGGTGTACATATTGCTGTAAAGATGCCATCGCTTAAATTAAAAAATAACACTGAAACCTGAAACCAACGTCTCCCCTCTATACGTATGCCGAGTAGCAGCTGGAACATTCTATGTCTTTCTCGCCTACATACTGTTTCAATGTGCCCCACGTCAACCCGTTCGCTAACGCTGACGCAAGGTACCAGGCTCGCATGTCCCGTGAGAGGTGGACCGCACGTCGAGCGAGTAATAGGTGCCTATTGCATATGAGAAGGTGTACCTAATGATGTATCTAGGAAAAATAAATAGGAGTTGCATGAAACTTTATGAAACTTTCGTCTTAATTCTTGATAAGGCTAAGCTAAGGAATGGTATATTATATACTTTCGTATATTATATACCTACATAATAAATTATTTACTAGGTCTAAGTATAATCGGTATGTCGACAATTTACTTAAGATTTTGACAAAAACAATTATGAACATCTTTCAGTACTAATCTTAAATGTACATCATTATTATAACCTTATTTAGGTATTTATTTAGGCATATAATTTCAAAATCCAGCGTGTGGGCTGGCTGAAAGAATTCACTTAATAGAGAGCATTTTGAGCACAACGTTGGGTTTTGTTTAAAATTCACAGTACACAAAAAAACGTACGTTTATGTCATGCTTCTATGAAATGATCAAAACAGAAAAAGTCAAATAATGTGATTAATTTAACATTTTGTATGTAGGTAACTATTTAACTTTTGAATACATAAACAAAAGTGAGTGCTTACTAATGGATTCAGATAATTAATGATTCTCTGAGTGCGTTTTGAGTTTAAAATCGTGCATTTGCATTTGTGTGAGTCTAAATTAATATAGCAGCTTCACACTCGCGTCTTGTAGCTACAACAGCGTTGTATAGAGTAGAGCCTATTCTAAAGACAGCACCTTTCATTCACATCTACAATCTACATAGCTCTGTCTGTGTGCAACAGTCCTATCAACATATAGCAACCTGCTAAAGTAACAAGACCTCGCATTGAGCGTGTTCGACGCTTGCTAAGAGATCTGCATAAACTGGCGGGTCGCCATAGTAGGGCATTGCACCTCTGCGGTCGGCTGGTTGCCTGGTGCAGCACCCGCGGCTGACGCATGTCACTGCGTCGTGGGGCGTGCGCGACCGCCATGCTCGGCCGTTGACACAAATAAACGGACAGACAGACACCAGTAGGTGTGACCTGCTGCTGTGGTGTGTATTTTATGTATGGTATGTGTTGATGTAAGTTTATACAAAGAACTTGTAACAATACAGTCTTGTCTTTTGTTAAAGGGCAGGGCGGCGATGATCCACTCTGCGTGCACACGCAAGCCTGTGTATTTTTTCTTAAACAAATCGGCGCGTGTAGTTAGTTACAAAAACACATACATCCATAGATAACCAACACAACACACCATCCTAATGACACCTCATTAATCCACACATGAGGTGGAAACGACATGGCACACGTGGTTGTATGAGGCATGTGTTTGAAAGGGTTGCACATGTGGGCTATATGTACCAGGCGCGCAGAGTTGCGGCAGAGTTCTCGTGCCACATATGACGCGCGTGTGTGTTGCGTCGCGGGGTGAGCAGTCAAGGGTGAACAGGAAGGGTGTGTGCGTCAGTCACAGTAATGAACTACTCTATCCCATATAAGCTCGCTCTATCGTAAGAATAGTGATGACGTAATCGCGTAGGTGCCCGTAGCGTGACTCGCAAATTGCGAATGTAATCGTAGCAAAGCGCTACGTTTGTCTACGACTACCTACGAGTATTTTTGCAAACATTTTTGCCAGTACTGTATAATTTAATTTTCAAACAGAAACTTTGTGTTTGACACAAATAAATAGGTCTTTGTCTTTTTTAGATCGATTAAACTTTATGGAACTGATCTAATCTAATTTGCTATTGCTACTCAAATTAATTTATAAATTAAATTGGAAGCTATTTTTTCAGAATCTACATTTTAAACAAAAGTATTATTTTTCTATACACGCTGTGTCGACTAATTTTTCATTTGTTCTGTCGGAATGTCAAGAAATTTGAAGTCTCATAAATGATGTTCTAAGTTTACCATATTCAAATTTCTTGGAATATGTACACTTTAATTATGAATATGTTAAGTGCCCTGAAGACCCGCCCACGTCACGTACTGAAGAAAGTAGGCAGTACCACGAGGAAAGTCTCGCATTCCGATAGAACTCCTATTTTCTTTGCTATCCTAGTACGCGGGATTCAAGTGAGGCCATCTTTGTCGACCGTTTGTTCACCTCTGCTGAACCACTGAGTTGGTTGCCTTGATTATGGAAGTCTATGGAAAAAAATACGTTTGTGAAAATAATACAAATAATATCATCAAATAAGTATGTATCAATTTGCATAAAAAATAAATAAAATAGCATCATCTATAATTTCAGAGAATCTTTAAATTAACTCGTCACGTTAATAAAATAAAGTAACAACACATAATATTACCAGCTTGAAAGGCTCCATTCATAATATTACCCACCTAATGCCCTAATTTTGTCTTATAAATGCAGCGTTCTTCGCGTCCGCTTCTTGCTACTATCATATTTCCATGCCCTACAGGCGTTTAAGTTTAAGGCCACCCTCCGACTTCGACATCCCTACCTACCAAAAGGTAACGTCACGCCCTACTCAAGAGCCCTTTCTTAACTAACTGCTTCGATCTCATGACGCCCTAGTACCCAAAGTCATTGGGAGTGACATGCCCATTATTTCTTGTTCCAAGGAATCCCTTCTTGTCATTTACACCTTCCTCAAGACCCTTCCAGCCCTTATAATCTACATTTTTAATTACTGTTAATTATATTCCGTCTATTGTTAGACGCCTTTTGTTTTATTCTCTCAAGATTCTATTTAAAACAATACTATTAACAACGTAAGGTAGAGCATAACGTTTGAGATAGGTGTCATGAATATTGTCTAAACTGTATAAATATATTGTGATTATAATAATTTCTTGTTTGTTGTCAATAATATTATCGAAGGGCCCTTTTAAATTATTTATAATATAACACAGTTGACCAGGAGTTTATAAGACGGAGGAGATGTAAAGGGCCGAGTAAAAGGGCCTGTCGAATTTCAAGGTTCAGTTACGCACTGGGCGTGGCTTGTTCAGCCAATGGCAGACTCGCAGCTTACGCAAGAGACGCACCGCGGCCCAGACCCTTACAAATACCTACACACATTTTTGTAAGGCAGAGAGAGATAAGAATATCGGATTATTTTTGTATTTTAAAACCGGTGCATCGTGACGTGACGTGCAGGCGTGCTCGTGCGTCGTGCGATCATAATGAGTTTTGACGTCTGAGAAAGACGGGTTAAACAATTTGCACTGATCAAATAAATATGAAATCACATACGTAACTTTATTTTTTAAATAAGTTCTTAATCAAATAAAATAGTTCATTATTGATGATAGTTAAGAAAATAAATTAATGAGCCATATAGCACTTTGCGACCTATCGAAGAAATAAATTATGAATCCAATCAAATAATCAACTAAAACATTTAATTTTCTTACTGGTGAATGCTATGTTTCAATAAATTTCAGAGTTTAAAGACTAGCAAACAAACAAATTCCCCTTTCTCTTTCAAAATGTTGGCTCTATACTTCCATATTGACCTCATTTTATACAAAAGACATCAACGAGCTCTTTTTCTACGACTACGATAAACATAATTTAAAAATTCCTATCGTAATAAAGCTGTTATTACATCGCCATTACATAACTAATAAAAAAAAAAAACATCATACTATTTTCTCTATAAAAATAAAAACCCTCCCTAACAATATTGTTTCATACAAAAGACATCAACGAGCTGTTCTCTACGAACACGGATACAATGGCGCGCTTACTGCAGCAAAAAAAATGTAGTTTTCTAAAAAGCGGTACACTGCACTTGTAAGATCCATTAGAATTTCCAATCCATACACCACAGTCGTGTACATTTCTCGTTGAAAAAAATCATGTGCTTATACTGCAAAAAAAAATATCTTATTCGTTCGGGAAATTTTATTAGACGTCCCTACTCTTTAGCGTAGCGGTAGAACAAATTTTGATAAACCTGTCCTGTGGCAATGATTGAAGGACATACAACTTATTACCGCGGGAAAATATCTCTTCCCACGGGAATAAAATAATCCCTTTTCACGAGGTCTCTTTGAAATGGCTGATCACAATTCAACATCCTGGGTAAGGACACATAAGCTACTTTGTATCAAACCAAGGCTAGATCTATCTTTTTTTTTTATTACTAATAATACTAATAGGCAACCCATTTGTCCGCCATCTCACCTGATGGAAAGTGATGTCTGCACTCTCAATTGAATTTGACAATCAAGACACATGATTTGCAGCTAGTAAACAGATTTTTATCTACAACTTGACAGAGGTTCAAATTTCGAAACAGCAGATTATAACTTTGTGTTTGATTGATTAGAAGTGAATTTCTAGGTAATATAAAGAAAACGCTATTTATGGGCCGCAAAATACGTTGATTTCGATTGGCTCTCTGTATTAATCCACGGTGACTAGACATATATGTAGTTGAGTGCTTCTCTGGTATATTTCAGAAAAAACGCTGTTGTCCATTCCCTGGATTTAGTCGACTATTACGGTATTTTGTCTAAAAGTTAATTTTGTAATTAGATCCAAGAAATTTGATGCTCTGTACTATGTTCATGTCCACGGCTGGAAATAGTCCTCTTCCCCGTTGGCTGTTATTACAACACCTGAAGAAGAGTTGGGGTGATCATTCTTGCCGGACATTACATAAAACGCTGGATTTTCTAATTCTCTCCGATAAGATTATGATATCGCCTTAAGTTGAAGTTCGAGCCCCAATCGATAAGAGATTGCATGTAGTAACTCCCTACCTAGTGTCTGTCTAGCCCTTTGAGGCGGTGAAGCTATTACTGCCACTCGTGCGGTAAATAGCAAAATGGACCTTACAAAAACTAGACTTTATTCACTTTCTTCATTTTGAAATGGATTCAAAAATAGAATGTGTTCCACTTACAAAAACAGAACGCCATTCTGACACAATGATGTAGTAAGTTGGAAACACCTTGCGAATGTAATCCAAATTAAGATCCCCCTTCCAGGGCGCTAGGGCGTGCGTGCGTAGGGATACCGTAGAGCAGTGGAGTACCTACAAAGGTTCAACATTACCTCCAGATCTCTCCCGGTTTCTGTTAGCCTAGTACAACGGTGTGCTTCGCAACGGTTCCGCCTCCCGGCACCGTCGCGGCCTCGCCCGGCACCACCCAGTATTGCATGTATGTACTTTTTACTACTTAAAATTAACAACCATGAAAATGTTCCAGTACCTGACATTTTTCAATTGACATTTTTATGACCACAAAATAATCAACTTCTTCAAAGGTCGCAATGATGTGGTCATTTTTTATTTTGTAAAAAATGAAAATTCAGGATTTCGGGATTCCCGGAAACCGGAAACGAATTTTCCCAAACCGGAAATACTTTCAGTGGACGCCAGGATAGCAGGAATGCTGGGCGGTTTACGTGCGCCTAAAAATCAATATCCGGTCCGGAAGTCTTACTCTACGTAGAAATAGAACCGTCTACGTTTCAGGGGAGGAGAAGGGCGGGGGCGGGAAGGAGAGTGGCGGTTTAATTAAATCAGACTTCACGATCAAAATGAATTAACGATAACGAAATGGCCCAACGATTTTTTTCTTTATGATCTAATAATAGGATTAATCTTTGTGAATAAATTATTTCATGCATTTAATGGACAAGACTCCTAGGTTCGAATATCACGTTATAACATACCTTATATTAGTGTTTAGATCATGTAGATTACCCTAGTTTTTATTTCAGCTCGATACATGCAGTATTTCCAGAGATATGACCGCGAGAAGTTAATGCATCTTTTTTCAATTTCTGAAATTACGGGTGCTCGCGGTGTCGCCGATGTGACGTCATCTTTAAACGTGCCGCGGCGGCGAACTGTGAAAGCGGCGTATGCAGTACTGTGGTTTATATTGCGTTATATTTGTTTCACGCATAGAAATATTAATTTTCACGCAAATATTTTGTTATTCTGAGTTGTGAACTGCCTCTGTGGTCTAGTAGTCCTGCTCCCGAATGTCTACTAAGCTCTCAATCCGCAGGTCGTGTATTCGATTCCCACGGGGGGATCATAAAGTTGATATATCGACACGCCCAAGGAACAACAACGTATCTCAATTCTGTCAATTTTACAGGAGAGCAATTTTAAGGTTTAAAAAAATTCTCCTGCTTTTGTTTTTTAATTAATTTAAGTGATTGTTCGTTTTAAAGAATACATGTAACGGGTTTTATATGATGTTATATTTGTTTTTATCATAATAATTTGATTTCATTGAGTTTTATGACTTACAATTAAGTGCTAGGATGCTTATTACCTGCAAGAACAACGTAAATTGAGATACTGAGCATCAAAATTGAAGAGATAATTTAAATTTACGGTGAACACCAGTGTATGTCTGAGTTACGTTTAAGTTATCTTATGCTATTAGCACCTTTTGACCTTAAAGTAATCTAAGTGTAGGCTTGTTTGAAATTTACTTACTATAATGCAATGCAATAAAACACTTTTTCACAAAATCTTTAATTTTTATTTATACCAAAGTATGATAGTAAATGGATACCTAGTTGGCAAGTATTAGAATAGTAGTGATACAACAAAAAATAACCTCATTTCCATCCAAAGAAAAGTGTTTAATACCTTAGTAGTCTAATTATTAGAATACTAGTGTAACAACAAAAGTGAACTATTCCTTATTCATACCAAAGCAAAAGTAATTAATACCTAGTTGGCTAGTATTAGACTACTAGTACTACATCAAAAATAGACTTGTTTTTAAACCAAAGATAAAGTACGGTCATTTTCAGACACTAAATACAACAAAAATAAACCTTTTTTCATTCATACAAAGAAAAGTAGAAGCACGTAGAAGGATAGGAAGGATTTCTTCCATGCTGGACTGGGAGCGATAGAAAAACATAGAATGTGCCAACATCTCCGTGTCAGCATCTCCATGCTGTAAAAACCAGCTAAGGGATCCGAGGGTTTTAATATATTGTAATCTAGGCGATGGGCTGACAACCTGTCACTACAGCAATATACAAATCTATCTTATACAACCCTCAAAACTTGTCAGACGAGGCGTACTGACCTTTGTTTGGGTCGTTAACGCTCTGCCTACCCCATTAGGGATAAAGGCGTGATTTATGTATGTGTATGTATGTACTTAGAAGGCAAATAATTGTCTCGATTCTGCGCATGCATTCCTTAGCTTAAGCAGGCAAATGATACCTGTATATGTCCTGTCTCTTTTCTTTTCCGTATTTTTGAAATTGCCAGGAGTATCCTTAAATAAGCTAAGAATTGCGTACGCAAATTCGAGGCCATTACAATACAATAAACGCAGCTGCCGCTTAGGATCACTGGGAAAACAGCAGCATCGTAAGTATTGAATTGATGCAGCTGCCACTTAAAATCACAGGAAAAACAAAAACATTGTAAGTATTGGATAGACGCAGCTGCCACTTAAGATCACCGGGAAGACAGCAGCATCGTAAGTATTGAATAGACGTAGCTACCACTTAGGATCACAGAAAAAACAGCAGAATCATACCTAAGTATTGGATAGATGCAGCTGCCAATTAGGATCACCGGGAAAACAGCAGCATCGTCAGTATTGGATATTCGCAGCTACCACTTAGGATCACAGGAAAGACAGCAGCATCGTAAGTATTGGATAGACGCAGTAAGCGTTTAGGATCACTGGGAAGACAGCAGCATTGTTAGTATTGGATAGTCGCAGCTACCACTTAGTATCATAGAAAAGACAGCAGCATCGTAAGTATTGGATAGACGCAGCTGCCAATTAGGATCACCGGGAAGACAGCAGCATCGTTAGTATTGGATAGTCGCAGTTACCACTTAGGATCATAGAAAAGACAGCAGCATTGTAAGTATTGGATAGATGCAGCTGTCACTTAGAATCATAGGAAAAACAGCAGCATCGTAAGTAATGGATAGACGAAGCAGCCACTTTTTTTGTATGTTTCGCTGTTTATTCCTTTGACATGGGGGTCAGAGTCGTTTTTAGTAAACATGGACTTCGACGAAGCAGCCACATAGAATCACAGGAAAGACAGCAGCATCGTAAGTGTAGCGTACATCGAATGCGCCACATCAAGAAACAGTAGTCCTGAAACGCGGTATCGAAGTTTGCACGGCGATCTGCTTGTATACAACTTCCAAACTACTCCAGTTGAACTTCGGTCCCTTGGTCACAACACCCGACCAGGAGGGTAGCTACTCTTTACTCATCTATCATCACTAAGCCAATTTGCTTCAGCAATTAACTCCTAAATAAGTATTGGACAGACACAAACACAACAGTTTTTGAAGATCACAAGGAATACAGCGGCATCGTAAGTATTGGATTGGATAGATGCAGCTGCCACTGCCACTTAGAATCACAGGATCTTTCCTGCAGCAGCATCGTATTTGATAGACACAGCAGCCTTTTAAGATTACAGGAAAGACAACGACATCGTAAGTATTGGATAGTCGCAGCTAACAAATAGGATCGCAGGGAAGACAACAGCATCGTATTGGCTAGACACAACAGCCTTTTAAGATCACCAGGAAGACAGTAGCATTGTAAGACACAGCAGCCTTTTAAGATCACAAGGAAGATAGCAGCATCGTAAGTATCGGATAGACGCAGCTGACATTTAAGGAGAAGACAGCGGCATCGTAAGTATTGAATAGACCTCCGTCACTCACTCTCCTCCTCCCACACTTCCCTATCGCGCCTCCCATTTTTCACTTTCCTCTCATCCCTCACTTTCGTCTTGTCCCTCACTTCCCTCACTTTCCTCTCGTCCCTCACTTCCCGCTCATCCCTCACTCCCTTTTCATCCGTCACTTTCCTTCATCCCTCACCTCCCGCATATTCCTCACTTCCCTATCGTCCCTTTCTTCCCTCATGTCCTTCCCTCATCTCACGTTGATGAAAAACTATTTCAAACCACGCACTTTATGAAGAGACATACTTGTTTCTTATATTTAATTAATCATTTTTATAATTTGCAATTATTTCTTATTCCAAAGATAAAGGACGCAAACATAATTTCAAAAGTGTAACATATTAAATTAACCAGCTCTGATGGCCTAATAATAATTTTGGTGGCGCGATTAAAATTTTGGTGGCGCGATTTTTCCACCAAAATGGCGTTTTCGCCACCAAAACACGCCCACCAAAATTATTTTTTTCACTTTAAATGATTGTAACGCGCTATTTATTCAAATATGAGAAATTATAGATATACTTTCAAAAACAATACTACAAGGCGATTTGAACGATAGCAACAACAACTTGGAAAAATCACAACACACACGGTCAATAAATGAGTAAGAAATATTTCAAAATATTTGTCGCCCATGCCACCAAAAGACATATTTATGTTTTTTGCTGAAAGATGAAGCCCGACTGCAGCTGATTATCACTTGCAGCTGGTTGAGCACATTGAACTGGAGCAGGAAATGTGGACATCGTGTTTGTGGAACTAGCTATTGTTGAATTAAGAGCGTTCAAAAATTGACCACCAAAATTAGTTCGTTCTCCCGGACACTTCTTTAAGTTACTATAACTTCTAAACTTCTTAGATAGTATGCGTTAATTTTCCATTTTTATATTAAATTAGTTCAATCAGATCAAAGTTTTCTAAATTACTAAACTAAACTGTCTCTTAAACAAAAGTTTTCAAAGGGTTTCTGTGCCGCAAAGGTTAAAAAGTCGCCGCAGTTTTATTAAGTGTGTCGCCCCGCTTTCTACAGAACCTGCACAGGCCAGATGCAAACTTTGGCGGAAAAAAGCTTCTCTGCCTACTCCCTTTGTCTCGCTTGCCGAAAATCTCCCTCCTGGACATGAACTACCGTGGCCGATCTGGATGTCCTTAAACAGACTTCGGACTCAGGTTGGCAGAAGTAAGGAGAACATGGTCAGGAGGGGATTTTCTGCAAGCTCAGATGTAGACTGTATTTGCGGTGCGGTGCAAACCATGGCACACTTGACATCGTGCCCGGCGTGCCCCAACACCTGCACGCTAGCGGATTTAATGAACGGCAGTCAATCCGCAATACAAGTGGCTGAATTCTGGGCCGCTATGATGTAATTTCTTGTGTTCCATCGACACGCTAAGAAGAAGAAGAAAGGGTTTCTGCCGCAAATCGGGTAGCGGACACTCCACCAAAATTAGAAAATAGCCCTTTATGATTTAATTCAATCATTTTACACTTATTTAATAGGATTGAAATTTATGTCTCCATGTAGTAAAATACCCATATTTTATGTTAAAAAAAATTCAGATCGTTTTTACAGATTTAAAATAGTATTTTCACGTCGGATTTTCACTAAAAATGCGGGTGGGAAAATGACCCAAATACAACATCAAATTTATTCCGATTAAACTGAATTTACCGTTCACCAAAAACTAAAATACTGGAAAATATATTCGTAATTCAATTTACTATTATGTTCCCAAGAAATCAGAATGAAAAAGTACTGGTTTTAAAATTTTTAATAAATATACGATGTTTCAATTTTCAAATGCGCTATTTCCGATTTGTAACGAAACGACTAAAACATATTAATTCAACTTAAAATGATAATGACTTATCTTGATTCATATAAAATACGGAGAAAATCAACGTAACTCAATTTGCAATATTTTTGCATGTACATTTATCTAAAAAAAATACGATCAAAACAATGTAAGTAAAGATAAGTTGCAATGTTTTTAAAAGGGAGCCTTTTTGATCCGTAAAACAAAATTGTAGTTCAATATAGCACGTTTTATCCGTCGAACATGTGTTTTTTTCAGAAATCGACCGCTGGTTACTTTGTTGTGATTCTCGCTAACTTCGGTTCTATTGCACTTAGAGATACGTTTGTTGGACACAAATGTAGAGAAAAATATGATAAAGAAGGATATGAACTTAACTCATTTTTGTCGTAACTCAAGTTACGTTGTTGTTCCTTGGGCGTGTCGATATGTTAATTTATTACTTTGTAGGAATTTTCTCAGTTTGGTTATGACGTTATAGGCTGCATCACCTGACGTAAAATAAAAAAATCCGCTCCTCGGAAGGCACGTTAAGGTGGCAGGCCCGATCATTGTCTTTGATAGTGGTAGTTACACAAACCATGATAGAGGCATATTAGGTGAACTATTTAGGCGGTTTAAAAACTCTGTCATAAGGTTTTATCATAGTTGTAAACCTCTGACATCAGTGTTCATCATAGTTTTTAACCTCTGACATGTAATTTTTGAGACTATTTTTTCAAGATGGTGATCATACTAAAATATCTCGTTTAAAGTATATTTAGTAGTCCCGTCTAACAAACAACCCCGGCACGCGGGCTGCTACATTAAGTAGCTTTAAAATATTAATAAGTCCTATGACGGCAGGCAATCTCCTTCCCGAATAACATTCAAAAAATAAAAAATATTTGCGGATCGCCGTAATTTTTTTGGATTAAAATATATAGGTACCTTTCGCAGATATAGATTAAAGACAACGATCGGGACTGCCACCTTAACGTGCTTTCGAGGAGAGGAATCTTTCATTTTATTATACAGGGTGTAAAAAAATGTACTAATTATATTCCTTTAAACCACATGTTCTATTAATGATACCAAACAACTTTCCCAAAGCACAAAAATTTTAGCTCGAAAAATTTTTTTGCCTTTTCCATACAAAGATGCTCTCCGGGATCTGCAGTTTTGTATGGAAAAGGCAATTTTTTCTTCGAGCGAAATTTTTTGTGAAACTTTGGGAAAGTTGTTTGGTATCATTAGTAGAACATGTGGTTTAAAGGAACCTAGTACTTTTTTTACACCCTGTATAATATCAGGTGTTGATGCTGCAGCCCTACAATGTCCTAATCAACTGAGGAAAACTCACAAAATAGTACATTGACAAATATCAACTTTCGCGATTTAAACTTCTATACATACTTACTAGTACTACGTAGTGCACCGCGTTTAAAGATGACGTCACTGCGAGCGATTGAATATTGGGCCGTCTGCCACTCTCTTCGTGCAGAAGACCTCACTTTGAGCTTTAATATCTCAGTCATTAATAAAGATATTAAAAAACTAAAAACAGAATAATTTTCCTAATTTTTTGGAGAATTTTTCCAGATAATAAAAAAAAAGAAGGAGCAAGGTCCATTATAATATTTACAATATGATAACCACGAATCAATTCAAGGGGTGTCCCCTTCAGCGTTGTTCTTGTCGATATGGTATCGACAACGGTTATTGGAAATGTATCGGCGATTACCGATAATGTCGAACCGTTCGGAAAATACCAAGGCCGCATAGGCTGCGAGGAGTAGCTTTGACCAGAAATCGATATCCCATTAATACGGGTTCGAAGCTATACGGCACGCTATATTGGTTCGGGACAGGTGCGGGAATCGAGACTAGAGACGGGAAAATAGAGCGCGCAAGCGCGGAATGCTCGTATATCTTTTGCACATTTTAACAAAACGACAAAACTTTTAAAGAAACACTTTACTTTCTACATAATATAATGAAAGAAGGTATACGAGACTAAAATTAAATCAAACTTAACTCTCAATTTATTATAGCTCTCCAAATATAAAAGCCCTTCAAATTCAAACATCAAAGATAAATTTTTGATTAAACACACATAATTTAAATAACAAAGGCAAACAAAATGACATCACATGTAGACAGAACAGAAAAGGGGAGGGCACAAAAAAGCAAACGGGAAATCATAATGATATGCGTAATTAGATCGGAGAAGTAACAGGACAACATATATTCATAGTAGGGCTCAAGAGTCCTAAGGATGAGGACGCCTTGGCATCGCAAGTATGCGCTACGGCTTGCGCACAATTTCCCTTCCTGAAAGCTTACAATCTGGGAGTACCAGGAGGGTATAAGAGAGATAGAGCAAAGGGAATAGCGGTTCGTTGCTCTATCCCCGGGGTAGGCGGAGAAACGAGCGCGCGTGGGTGTCGTTATGGAAACGGCGTTGCCCATTTACTCGTGTACTATGAATTGGAGAAGGTATGCTTTTAGAGGGAAGGGAAGAGCTGCATTAGGTTAGGATGTAGCCTCTCCCGCTCACACTTACTTTTGTTTTTCATTTTGGGAGGATACCTATACCTCAAGAGGAATATCGAGGATCTAAGATAGAAAGTCGTTCCGTCTTGGAATGACAACAATGTAGAGCTCAGCAAATATGCCACGAGAGCAAAGGGTTAAACTTCGTTGAATTCAAATCACTAGGGATGCATTGGTATTGAGGAGTTGTTTGAATCGGAGGGGATTTTTTTGAGGGTTGGGTGGTAGGGAGGGGTGTAGCATCCACTTAGATACAGGCTACGCAGGTACCTGTTATCAATGTAAAAATCTTTCGATGATAATCGCAATAATATGCTATGCATTCTACGAGATAAGTGGTTAGGTAATGGTATTTTTATTTTGTACAGGTTTTTTGCCTTATTTAGACGATACACTTTAATTATAATGATCAGTTTATTTATGAACTTACTATTTATAGTATAACTATCAATAATGTGTTTAACTTATTAAAGTATAGGAAGGTTGTAATTGCCTTTATCATCATCATAAAATAAACAAGAGAGATAGAGTACGTAAATATTATCTATCATAGATAGCATTTTGCAGAAGTACAATTTTGATACATTATGTATGTATTGTACTATAAATATGTAGGTACTGTATTTGTATGTATCAGTGTAAGTATGTCTTATTTATTTACTTTATCATTTGTATATTTTGTTATAAAGATTCAGTTTTGTGAGCGCGAGTAATAAAAAAAATGTAGAGTCGATCCGCGCTCATATTGTTTCAGTAAAAGAGACCGTTTCCCTCTTTTGAATTTTCCCGGAAAAGGAAGTCGGACCCTTTGCCGGTTGCGGGCGGATCCTGTTCTGGCGCGAGTGGTCATCTTGGTATGTATGCCAGGGTCGGGCGACCGTTGCCAAGTGGCCGGCCGCGCGGGCCGCGAGCGTCGGCCGCGGTACCAGGACCCCACGACCGTATAGGAGTAGCACCAACCGAGTGCATCGGGGTGAATGCACTCGCGCAGAGCAGTGCAGTTGCAGCCAGTTGCGTGGCATGGCAGTCGCTCGCTGGATCGCAGTGAGGTAGGTCGTCTCTCAAAACGAGTGATGATTTTTATCTCGCTTTATCAGTGCTCTTCAAGTATAGCAAGGGACACTTCAAAGTCAATGCAGACGTGTTACCCTGTTTGCGAAGGTCATGGATTTTGTCTTCACCACACTGCACATCGACCTCAAAAACTTCATTGGGAATTAAAATCTGTCGAAATTACAGTTTTGTGTTAAAATTGCATTTTCAAGTAATGTTGTTTGTGATATCCGTTCCTTGCTCAATTCGTCTGATAGGAATCTTCAGTTACGAGGTTATTTTTGAACGAAAGGGCCGAAGGGTGTGGCCGAGCCGATGACACGAAACGCCTTGAACCGGCCAGTTGGCAATAATACATTTTCATTTACTGTTAAAGAATATAAATGAAAATACCATTAACCATTACCACCTTTTAAAATTAAAACAAAAAATATTTTGACTATATGTATGTATGTAAGCTCTTTATTGTACCTTCTTAGAATTAAAACACAGGAATATACTTAAGAATAACAAAGTAGCGGTACAAAGGCGGACTTATCCCGTTAAGGGATCTCTTCCAGTCAACTATGATGGATGATGCTTCATTAAAAGTATAAAGAAACGCTGTAATTTTACCCAACGGTTTTACCTTAATATGAATTATTGTTACAATAAGAATTCGACTTGCAAATCTTTCAAATCACCTCCATTAGAATCCCACTAGGTATTAAAACATTTTTTTTTAAAGATTTTTGTACCTACTTCTTTTTTGTTATCGCTCTAGCTAAGAACTTTATTTATATTCTGTGCTAGTACAGAGTTCGTCGACTCTAAAATCCCACTCGATAAAAAGAAGTACCTACACATAGAAGATGCAAATTTTAGAATGATCCGTGGTACAATGTTGTAGCGAAAACAACATTAACCAGTGTATGTATGCATTGGCATCCGGAGATAAGTACATAAGTATAACCAATGGCGGAATATTTTTAACAAAATATACAAATGATAAAGTAAATAAATAAGACATACTTACACTGATACATACAAATACAGTACCTACATATTTATAGTACAATACATACATAATGTATCAAAATTGTACTTCTGCAAAATGCTATCTATGATAGATAATATTTACGTACTCTATCTCTCTTGTTTATTTTATGATGATGATAAAGCAATTACAACCTTCCTATACTTTAATAAGTTAAACACATTATTGATAGTTTATACTATAAATAGTAAGTTCATAAATAAACTGATCATTATAATTAAAGTGTATCGTCTAAATAAGGCAAAAAAACCTGTACAAAATAAAAATACCATTACCTAACCACTTATCTCGTAGAATGCATAGCATATTATTGCGATTATCATCGAAAGATTTTTACATTGATAACAGGTACCTGCGTAGCCTGTATCTAAGTGGATGCTACACCCCTCCCTACCACCCAACCCTCAAAAAAATCCCCTCCGATTCAAACAACTCCTCAATACCAATGCATCCCTAGTGATTTGAATTCAACGAAGTTTAACCCTTTGCTCTCGTGGCATATTTGCTGAGCTCTACATTGTTGTCATTCCAAGACGGAACGACTTTCTATCTTAGATCCTCGATATTCCTCTTGAGGTATAGGTATCCTCCCAAAATGAAAAACAAAAGTAAGTGTGAGCGGGAGAGGCTACATCCTAACCTAATGCAGCTCTTCCCTTCCCTCTAAAAGCATACCTTCTCCAATTCATAGTACACGAGTAAATGGGCAACGCCGTTTCCATAACGACACCCACGCGCGCTCGTTTCTCCGCCTACCCCGGGGATAGAGCAACGAACCGCTATTCCCTTTGCTCTATCTCTCTTATACCCTCCTGGTACTCCCAGATTGTAAGCTTTCAGGAAGGGAAATTGTGCGCAAGCCGTAGCGCATACTTGCGATGCCAAGGCGTCCTCATCCTTAGGACTCTTGAGCCCTACTATGAATATATGTTGTCCTGTTACTTCTCCGATCTAATTACGCATATCATTATGATTTCCCGTTTGCTTTTTTTGTGCCCTCCCCTTTTCTGTTCTGTCTACATGTGATGTCATTTTGTTTGCCTTTGTTATTTAAATTATGTGTGTTTAATCAAAAATTTATCTTTGATGTTTGAATTTGAAGGGCTTTTATATTTGGAGAGCTATAATAAATTGAGAGTTAAGTTTGATTTAATTTTAGTCTCGTATACCTTCTTTCATTATATTATGTAGAAAGTAAAGTGTTTCTTTAAAAGTTTTGTCGTTTTGTTAAAATGTGCAAAAGATATACGAGCATTCCGCGCTTGCGCGCTCTATTTTCCCGTCTCTAGTCTCGATTCCCGCACCTGTCCCGAACCAATATAGCGTGCCGTATAGCTTCGAACCCGTATTAATGGGATATCGATTTCTGGTCAAAGCTACTCCTCGCAGCCTATGCGGCCTTGGTATTTTCCGAACGGTTCGACATTATCGGTAATCGCCGATACATTTCCAATAACCGTTGTCGATACCATATCGACAAGAACAACGCTGAAGGGGACACCCCTTGAATTGATTCGAGGTTTTCATATTGTAAATATTATAATTAAATGCATGAAATAATTTATTCACAAAGATTATCCTATTACTAGATCATAAAGAAAAAAAATCGTTGGGCCATTTCGTTTTCGTTAATTCATTTTGATCGTGAAGTCTGATTTAATTAAACCGCCACTCTCCTTCCCGCCCCCGCCCTTCTCCTCCCCTGAAACGTAGACGGTTCTATTTCTACGTAGAGTAAGACTTCCGGACCGGATATTGATTTTTAGGCGCACGTAAACCGCCCAGCATTCCTGCTATCCTGGCGTCCACTGAAAGTATTTCCGGTTTGGGAAAATTCGTTTCCGGTTTCCGGGAATCCCGAAATCCTGAATTTTCATTTTTTACAAAATAAAAAATGACCACATCATTGCGACCTTTGAAGAAGTTGATTATTTTGTGGTCATAAAAATGTCAATTGAAAAATGTCAGGTACTGGAACATTTTCATGGTTGTTAGTAAAAAGTACATGCAATACTGGGTGGTGCCGGGCGAGGCCGCGACGGTGCCGGGAGGCGGAACCGTTGCGAAGCACACCGTTGTACTAGGCTAACAGAAACCGGGAGAGATCTGGAGGTAAAGTTGAACCTTTGTAGGTACTCCACGGCTCTACGGTATCCCTACGCACGCACGCCCTAGCGCTAATTTGGATTACATTCGCAAGGTGTTTCCATTCCATATACTTACTACATCATTGTGTCAGAATGGCGTTCTGTTTTTGTAAGTGGAACACATTCTATTTTTGAATGCATTTCAAAATGAAGAAAGTGTAGTTTTTTGTAAGGTCCATTTTGCTATTTAAAGCACGAGTGGCAGTAATAGCTTCACCGCCTTAAAGGGCTAGACACGCAATCTCTTATCGACTGGGGCTCGAACTTCAACTTAAGGCGATATCATAATCTTATCGGAGAGGATTAGAAAATCTAGCGTTTCATGTAATGTCCGGCAAGAATGATCACCCCAACTCTTCTTCAGGTGTTGTAATAACAGCCAACGGGGAAGAGGACTATTTCCAGCCGTGGACATGAACATAGTACAGAGCATCAAATTTCTTGGATCTAATTACAAAATTAACTTTTAGACAAAATACCGTAATAGTCGACTAAATCCAGGGAATGGGCAACAGCGTTTTTTCTGAAATATACCAGAGAAGCACTCAACTACATATATGTCTAGTCACCGTGGATTAATACAGAGAGCCAATCGAAATCAACGTATTTTGCGGCCCATAAATAGCTTTTTCTTTATATTACCTAGAAATTCACTTCTAATCAATCAAACACAAAGTTATAATCTGCTGTTTCGAAATTTGAACCTCTGTCAAGTTGTAGATAAAAATCTGTTTACTAGCCGCAAATCATGTGTCTTGATTGTCAAATTCAATTGAGTGCAGACATCACTTTCCATCAGATGAGATGGCGGACAAATGGGTTGCCTATTAGTATTATTAGTAATAAAAAAAAAGATAGATCTAGCCTTGGTTTGATACAAAGTAGCTTATGTGTCCTTACCCAGGATGTTGAATTGTGATCAGCCATTTCAAAGAGACCTCGTGAAAAGGGATTATTTTATTCCAGTGGGAAGAGATATTTTCCCGCGGTAATAAGTTGTATGTCCTTCAATCATTGCCACAGGACAGGTTTATCAAAATTTGTTCTACCGCTACGCTAAAGAGTAGGGACGTCTAATAAAATTTCCCGAACGAATAAGATATTTTTTTTTGCAGTATAAGCACATGATTTTTTTCAACGAGAAATGTACACGACTGTGGTGTATGGATTGGAAATTCTAATGGATCTTACAAGTGCAGTGTACCGCTTTTTAGAAAACTACATTTTTTTTTGCTGCAGTAAGCGCGCCATTTGGCCTCGATTCACGCCGTCCAGTTACTAATTCTAATTCTTAGTAGCGCTGTCACTTTCTTATATTTGACATAAGAATAGGATAGCAGATAAACACACGACTTTGACATTCCTAATCTGACATTAAATTGCTTAAATTTGACATTAGATTGCTTATTTAACAATATGCTCTATGCTCGGTTCTTATTTAAAGCAGCTTATGTCAAATTAGGAACGTCAAACACATGTTTTTATTTGCTATCCTGTTCTTATGTCAAAGTAAAGAAAGTGACAGCGCTATCTTAAAATTAGTTAAGAATGGGGCGGCCAGAATCGAGGGCATTGTATCCGTGTTCGTAGAGAACAGCTCGTTGATGTCTTTTGTATGAAACAATATTGTTAGGGAGGGTTTTTATTTTTATAGAGAAAATAGTATGATGTTTTTTTTTATTAGTTATGTAATGGCGATGTTATAACAGCTTTATTACGATAGGAATTTTTAAATTATGTTTATCGTAGTCGTAGAAAATAAACTCGTTGATGTCTTTTGTATGAAATGAGGTCAATATGGAAGTAGGCCAATATTTTGAAAGAGAAAGGGGAATTTGTTTGTTTGCAAGTCTTTAAACTCTAAAATTATTGAAACATAGCATTCACCAGTAAGCAAATTAAATGTTTTAGTTGATTATTTGATTGGATTCATAATTTATTTCTTCGATAGGTCGCAAAGTGCTATATGGCTCATTAATTTATTTTCTTACCTATCATCAATAATGAACTATTTTATTTGATTAAGAACTTATTTAAAAAATAAAGTTACGTATGTGATTTTAATATTTATTTGATCAGTGCAAATTATTTAACCCGTCTTTCTCAGACGTCAAAAGTCATTATGATCGCGCGACACACGAGCACGAGCACGCCTGCACGTCACGTCACGATGCACCGGTTTTAAAATACAAAAGTAATCCGATATTCTTATCTCTCTCTGCCTTACAAAAATGTGTGTAGGTATTTGTAAGGGTCTGGGCCGCGGTGCGTCTCTTGCGTAAGCTGCGAGTCTGCCATTGGCTGAACAAGCCACGCCCAGTGCGTAACTGAACCTTGAAATTCGACAGGCCCTTTTACTCGGCCCTTTACATCTCCTCCGTCTTATAAACTCCTGGTCAACTGTGTTATATTATAAATAATTTAAAAGGGCCCTTCGATAATATTATTGACAACAAACAAGAAATTATTATAATCACAATATATTACAGTTTAGACAATGTTCATGACACCTATCTCAAACGTTATGCTCTACCTTACGTTGCTAATAGTATTGTTTTAAACAGAATCTTGAGAGAATAAAACAAAGGGCGTCTAACAATAGACGGAATATAATTAACAGTAATTAAAAATGTAGATTATAAGGGCTGGAAGGGCCTTGAGGAAGGTGTAAATGACAAGAAGGGATTCCTTGGAACAAGAAATAATGGGCATGTCACTCCCAATGACTTTGGGTACTAGGGCGTCATGAGATCGAAGCAGTTAGTTAAGAAAGGGCTCTTGAGTAGGGCGTGACGTTACCTTTTGGTAGGTAGGGATGTCGAAGTCGGAGGGTGGCCTTAAACTTAAACGCCTGTAGGGCATGGAAATATGACGGTAGCAAGAAGCGGACGCGAAGAACGCTGCATTTATAAGACAAAATTAGGGCATTAGGTGGGTAATATTATGAATGGAGCCTTTCAAGCTGGTAAATTATGTGTTGTTACTTTATTTTATTTACGTTACGTTAATTTAAAGATTCTCTGGAATTATAGATGATGCTATTTTATTTATTTTTTATGCAAATTGATACATACTTATTTGATGATATTATTTGTATTATTTTTACAGACGTATTTTTTTCCATAGACTTCCATAATCAAGGCAACCAACTCAGTGGTTCAGCAGAGGTGAACAAACGGTCGACAAAGATGGCCTCACTTGAATCCCGCGTACTAGGATAGCAAAGAAAATAGGAGTTCTATCGGAATGCGAGACTTTCCTCGTGGTACTGCCTACTTTCTTCAGTGCGTGACGTGGGCGGGTCTTCAGGGCACTCGTACATATTCATAATTAAGGTGTACATATTCCAAGAAATTTGAATATGGTAAACTTAGAACATCATTTATGAGACTTCAAATTTCTTGACATTCCGACAGAACAAATGAGAAATTAGTCGACACAGCATGTATAGAAAAATAATACTTTTGTTTAAATTAAAATGTAGATTCTGAAAAAATTGTTTCCAATTTAATTTATAAATTAATTAGAGTAGCAATAGCAAATTAGATTAGATCAGTTCCATAAAGTTTAATTACATATACAGTTCGATCTAAAAAATACAAAGACCTATATATGTGTCAAACACAAAGTTTCTGTTTGAAAATTAAATTATACAATACTGGCAAAAATGTTTGCAAAAATACTCGTAGGTAGTCGTAGACAAACGTAGCGCTTTGCTACGATTACATTCGCAATTTGCGAGTCACGCTACGGGCACCTACGCGATTACGTCATCACTATTCTTACGATAGAGCGAGCTTATATGGGATAGAGTAGTTCAGTACTGTGACTGACGCACACACCCTTCCTGTTCACCCTTGACTGCTCACCCCGCGACGCAACACACACGCGCGTCATATGTGGCACGAGAACTCTGCCGCAACTCTGCGCGCCTGGTACATATAGCCCACATGTGCAACCCTTTCAAACACATGCCTCATACAACCACGTGTGCCATGTCGTTTCCACCTCATGTGTGGATTAATGAGGTGTCATTAGGAGGGTGTGTTGGTTATCTATGGATGTATGTGTTTTTCTAACTAACTATACACGCGCCGATTTGTTCAAGAAAAAATACACAGGCTTGCGTGTGCACGCAGAGTGGATTATCGCCGCCCTGCCCTTTAACAAAAGACAATACTGTATTGTTACAAGTTCTTTGTATAAACTTACAGCAACACATACATAAAATACACACCACAGCAGCAGGTCACACCTACTGGTGTCTGTCTGTCCGTTTATTTGTGTCAACGGCCGAGCATGGCGGTCGCGCACGCCCCACGACGCAGTGACATGCGTCAGCCGCGGGTGCTGCACCAGGCAACCAGCCGACCGCAGAGGTGCAATGCCCTACTATGGCGACCCGCCAGTTCATGCAGATCTCTTAGCAAGCGTCGAACACGCTCAATGCGAGGTCTTGTTACTTTAGCAGGTTGCTATATGTTGATAGGACTGTTGCACACCGACAGAGCTATGTAGATTGTAGATGTGGATGAAAGGTGCTGACTTTAGAATAGGCTCTACTCTATACAACGCTGGTGTAGCTACAAGACGCGAGTGTGAAGCTGCTATATTAGTTTAGACTCACACAAATGCAAATGCACGATTTTAAACTCAAAACGCACTTAGAGAATGATTAATTATCTGAATCCGTTAGTAAGCACTCACTTTTGTTTATGTATTCAAAAGATAAATAGTTACATACATGCAAAATGTTAAATTAATCACATTATTTGACTTTTTCTGTTTTGATCATTTCATAGAAACATGACATAAGTACGTTTTTTTGTGTACTGTGAATTTTAAACAAAACCCAACGTTGTGCTCAAAATGCTCTCTATTAAGTGAATTCTTTCAGCCAGCCCACACGCTGGATTTTGAAATTATATGCCTAAATAAATACCTAAATAAGGTTATAATAATGATGTACATTTAAGATTAGTACTGTAAGATGTTCATAATTGTTTTTGTCAAAATCTTGGCTACTTTCCAACTAGTCAAATCAGCAACTTTTTATGAAATGTCAAAAACGCTTTTTTGTATGAAAATAGTAAATTATGACGTCACATTTTAGTAAATATTGACTAATCAAATCAATAACTTATATACTTTTAATTCGATTATTAAAATCTAAATGTGCATTTTTTTTTATGATGAATGAAATCCACAATATTTTTAGCCATTAGTTTTAAGTATAAACGTTTTGAATTTTTTAAGCTACCCAGTCAAGTACCCAATTGTCGACATACCGATTATACTTAGACCTAGTGCAACCCTTTCAAACACATGCCTCATACAACCACGTGTGCCATGTCGTTTCCACCTCATGTGTGGATTAATGAGGTGTCATTAGGAGGGTGTGTTGGTTATCTATGGATGTATGTGTTTTTCTAACTAACTATACACGCGCCGATTTGTTCAAGAAAAAATACACAGGCTTGCGTGTGCACGCAGAGTGGATTATCGCCGCCCTGCCCTTTAACAAAAGACAATACTGTATTGTTACAAGTTCTTTGTATAAACTTACAGCAACACATACATAAAATACACACCACAGCAGCAGGTCACACCTACTGGTGTCTGTCTGTCCGTTTATTTGTGTCAACGGCCGAGCATGGCGGTCGCGCACGCCCCACGACGCAGTGACATGCGTCAGCCGCGGGTGCTGCACCAGGCAACCAGCCGACCGCAGAGGTGCAATGCCCTACTATGGCGACCCGCCAGTTCATGCAGATCTCTTAGCAAGCGTCGAACACGCTCAATGCGAGGTCTTGTTACTTTAGCAGGTTGCTATATGTTGATAGGACTGTTGCACACCGACAGAGCTATGTAGATTGTAGATGTGGATGAAAGGTGCTGACTTTAGAATAGGCTCTACTCTATACAACGCTGGTGTAGCTACAAGACGCGAGTGTGAAGCTGCTATATTAGTTTAGACTCACACAAATGCAAATGCACGATTTTAAACTCAAAACGCACTTAGAGAATGATTAATTATCTGAATCCGTTAGTAAGCACTCACTTTTGTTTATGTATTCAAAAGATAAATAGTTACATACATGCAAAATGTTAAATTAATCACATTATTTGACTTTTTCTGTTTTGATCATTTCATAGAAACATGACATAAGTACGTTTTTTTGTGTACTGTGAATTTTAAACAAAACCCAACGTTGTGCTCAAAATGCTCTCTATTAAGTGAATTCTTTCAGCCAGCCCACACGCTGGATTTTGAAATTATATGCCTAAATAAATACCTAAATAAGGTTATAATAATGATGTACATTTAAGATTAGTACTGTAAGATGTTCATAATTGTTTTTGTCAAAATCTTGGCTACTTTCCAACTAGTCAAATCAGCAACTTTTTATGAAATGTCAAAAACGCTTTTTTGTATGAAAATAGTAAATTATGACGTCACATTTTAGTAAATATTGACTAATCAAATCAATAACTTATATACTTTTAATTCGATTATTAAAATCTAAATGTGCATTTTTTTTTATGATGAATGAAATCCACAATATTTTTAGCCATTAGTTTTAAGTATAAACGTTTTGAATTTTTTAAGCTACCCAGTCAAGTACCCAATTGTCGACATACCGATTATACTTAGACCTAGTAAATAATATATTATGTAGGTATATAATATACGGAAGTATATAATATAATTCCTTAGCTTAGCCTTATCAAGAATTAAGACGAAAGTTTCATAAAGTTTCATGCAACTCCTATTTATTTTTCCTAGATACATCATTAGGTACACCTTCTCATATGCAATAGGCACCTATTACTCGACTCGACGTGCGGTCCACCTCTCACGGGACATGCGAGCCTGGTACCTTGCGTCAGCGTTAGCGAACGGGTTGACGTGGGGCACATTGAAACAGTATGTAGGCGAGAAAGACATAGATAGAATGTTCCAGCTGGTACTCGGCATACGTATAGAGGGGAGACGTTGGTTTCAGGTTTCAGTGTTATTTTTTAATTTAAGCGATGGCATTTTTACAGCAATATGTACACCGTTCTTATTTTCTTTAAAGACGACCCTAAAAATTTTGAAGGTCTGCCTACCCCGTTAGGGATGGATATAATATGTACGGGCCTACTGAAAAATCAGAAGAGGGAGATGAGTAGGTATAGAGGGTTTTGGATGGGCTGAGAACCATCACTACAGCAATATGTAGGTACCTACGCCAGTTCTTATCTTATTAAACGACCCCAAATTTTGTCAAACGTGGCGAAAACGCGCTTGCATAAGGTCGCTGACGATCTGCCTACCCCCCATCAGTAAAACAGGCGTGGCAATATTGGCCTAGTTGCAGGGTTTACATTTACATTTCCTTCGAGACATGCGATCCTGGTAGTTTCAGCCGGCGTTAGAGAACGGGTTGACGTGGGGCACATTGAAACAGACGGTCCTCTGTACCTGTATTGGCCCCGTATGGGGTAGTCGCAATAGTAGGGTTAAATGATAGTAGTTTGTTTTTTTATGTAACTAGAAAACATCTAGGTTGGTATATTAAAAAAATCTGTAGGTGGTGGAAACAGTTTGTAAATTACCATAGCAAACGATTCAAAAATATTAAAACTAATAATATACTGAAGAGTTTACACAAAGCTACGTTTACTCTGAGTAACACAGGCTACTTTTTATAGCGGGAAAATATCTCATTCTAAGAGGAAAACTCATTCAACTGTGGTGCAAAAAGCTAGCAAATAATAAAGGTGATCCTGATTCCTGATGTTAGATGGTATGAAAACATCAGGACCACCTTCTACCTGAAGTATAATAGTCAGTCAATTAAGTAATGAATACTAAAATTGTTGAGAAGACATGAAGTAGTGGCGCTCAGGATTTTAATTCTAATTCTTAGTAGCGCTGTTACTTTCTTAAATTTGACATAAGAACAGGATAGCAAATAAACACATGAATTTGACGTTCCTTAATCTGACATAAGACTGCTTATTTGACGTAAAATAAGGAACATGCTCTAAGCTCGGTTCTTATCTGGGGTACGTTCAGAGCCGCTCGATCGATCGAAATTTAACCTGGTTAAAAATTATACTGTCCGTTCAGAGACACCTGTCAGTCGAAATTTCGACTAGGTTAATTTTTATCCGGCCCGTTCAGAGGCGCACCGGAAGTGAAGTTTTATCTGACAGCGGCTAAGGTGCACGTTCAGTGCGTCCCACTAGTATAAGATTCGATCGGTATAAATATCGAACTGGGTCGACTGAACGTACCCCTGAGGTTCTTATTTAAAGCAGCTTATGTCAAATAAGGAACGTCAAAGTCATGTGTTTATTTGCTATCCTGTTCTTATGTCAAAATTAAGAAAGTGACAGCGCTACTAAGAATTAGAATTAAAAGCATTGTCTGAAAATCAGTGTTAAACTCTCACTAGGCGAAAATTGCACAGAGGCTTGGGCTTTTTTTATCGCTCCAGCTCCATTGCTTTAAAGTTCTTGCAATGGTTGTACATCTACTTACATAAATGTAAAATGTATCTGTTAGTTACTTATGAAAATAAACGTCTTATTTATCTGCCTCGCTAGTTAAAGGACTACTTCTTAAATACCTAACACTTAATTACATTACTTTAACGACATACTTTCTCACTTAAACAAGAGCACGAATGAACTTACATTACATAATGTAATGTAATTATGTAATGTAAGTTCAGTCGTGCTTTTGTTACAGGCACCGCCTTCTTTGAATCTATCCTCAAAACACGACTCAGAAATTATCTGATAGAATACCAGTTACATTGACGGTTCTGCTTTAAACATACTTACGATTGCTTTAGAGACCACTCAATGTATACTACACACACATGGGTTTGGTTTCACTATTTTCATATGTGTATGTCTCTACAATATGATGAGCTCTCTCTGTGTATGACTCTTCTATCCTTATGGTAACCTGGTAGAAACTGACGTCATATGACGCAAGCACTTCTTTGCAGTCACAAGATGGATTGTTGTCAATTTTGTCTTTAACTTTTAGAAGGTGAAATCCAGTGAAATTAAAAATTAGATACTTAGTTCGTATCGGTATTTAAATGATCGAGGAAACTCTTCAAAAATATTGTAAAATTTGGGAAAAAATGCATTTACATACTAAATTGACGAGCAGCTGATTGGATCTATAATTATTCGAACCGGACAAATGTTTTATGTAAAAAGTATTTAGGGAAAAAAACGCTCATATGTAGAGACCATAGTGATAGCAGAGAAGAGGCATCACAAAACATACCATACGATTAATTTGGAAATGTACATTAATGTTATTAATTATTGAATACAAGAAATTTGATAATACAAAATAGGGGTCCCCCCCGTAGAAGTAAAATGACTTAGTCTATGACATCAACATAGCATAGGTAAAATAAATAGGATACGTTTATCGCTATTACTTTATTCATACACCTCAGATAAAAAAAAACCTAGGAATTAGGGGATGTACTTGAGTGAAGAAATAAGAAGTAGGTACCTAGGTATAATTAGAGGTCCGCGCCGCAGTCCAAAAGCCCAGCGGCGGCGCGCCGGGTGCGGGACCCGGCGCGGCGTGGCGTCGCCGGCGTGGGCTAGTTATTTTTAAAGATATTAAGGGGTGGGCGGGCAGTAGAAAAATCTCTCTTCAAGTTTAATAAAAAATATACAACAGGTAACATAAAGGGTATATGCATCGTGAAATGTATGAATCTACCTATGAAACTGAACAACTTTCCCTAAGGAACATAAGTCGAAATACGAAAAAAAATAATTGAGTTCCCATACTAAAGTGCGCTATCAGCTAATGCGTTTTGTATGGAAGGTTAATTTTTTTTTTGCGTTTTTTGACCTATGTTCCTTGGGGAAAGTTGTTCAGTTTCATGGGTAGATTCACGCCTATCTCGATGCATATACCCTTTCTGTTACACGTTGTATATTTAAGAGAATCAAGTAGCTAAATTAGTTAGATTTTCCACGTATGTGTCGATTTCTTTTAGACTAGCGAAACACGGTCGAGCAAAGAGGCTGCGACATTATTTTCAGTCACAGGAAACCTTTTGTTCAGACTAAGATGCATCTGGTTTCTTAAACGTTGAATTATTAACGATTCAGCAACGTCGCATCGATATAGTACTAGACAACAACGCGTGCGTGACACTTGGTTCGCGCGCAAAATTTGAACTCGGCGCCAATTTTTCTGTGACCCGGCGGCGGCGGCGGCGCGCCGGGGTCGCTCGGCGGCGGCACGCCGGCGTGGCGCGGACCTCTAATACGGACTCAAACTCGCTGTCACTCTTGAGAGCTGATTATAAATACGGGCCTATGAATATCAAGAGACATTTCTAAACATCTACTACTAAGAAGATATCATAAGATCAGACGTTTGCTAGGTCAGTGACCGTCGTCCATATGTAGACTAACAGATGAGATATATTGTAAAGGATGATCTGTCCTAACCAAGCTAATACTCTCTGCGGCCCAGTGGTTAGCGCGTTGGGCTCTCGATTCGGAAATTGTGGATTCGGTTTCTATGAAGGGAAAACAAATTTAATAATGTCAATTTCTTAAATATATTTCTTCTGTTTGGAGACTGAATTAACCGATCGTCTGATGAAGGTGATTGCGTGCTTCAAACGGTACGTTGAGTCATATTTTTCCTTATATTTCTTATTTGAGAAATTGAAAGGAATATATTTTAAACAGTTCAATAGAAATACGAAACGACATTAATGTTTATATTTACTGTCTTATAACTTACTTACCTACTTACTTCGCTGCCCGAAATATCTTATAAATAAAAATAAATCAATCAAAAACCTATATAGATAAGAGCCGGCTGTATTGCAATTGGCACGGTGCATGGCGCATTGACGCAGCGCTGCAAGTGGCTGCAATGTGCAGGAGATGCATCATAGGGCTGCTGCATCTGTGTAATGCAACTGAATTTTTTATTAGACATGTAAATTTTAAATCATGGTGGTGAAACCGAGCAAAATGTACAACACGTAAAAAAATAAGTTAAATACGAATGGCCCACCAAAAAGAGGGATGAGCTCGCAAATTTTATCATCAAATAGGTGCCTTACGGATGTACGTCCCCACCGAATAGGAGCCTACACTGAATTAGGACGATCGGGCCTTATTCGACCACGTGGTCCCAGTACGGATTGGTCGACTTCACACAACTTTAGAATTTCTTCGTAGATGTGTGCGTGCAGGTTTCTCGCGACGTTTTATTTCACCGTAAAAGCGCCGAATAAAGTCCTAATTTAATAAGATGTAGTCTCAATAAAAACAAATAACTAGCAACGTGCAAAAGTGCTTATTTCCGTGTAAGTAAATAGAACAATCAATTCCAAAGTTTATAAAAACTCGTTTCAACTTTGTTTCTGAAGTTATTATTTCTCGTTGTATTTATTCGCTGATCGATTTTAATGATGGATATGTTTCGCAAACTTTTGGCAGGGTAATTCTAAAATTTGTAAATGTTAAACGTTTCCAACAGCATTAACGCATTTATTTCTTACGTAGACGGAAAGATAATAAAATATTGTTCACCTTGCAGCGTTATTGTCGTACTTATATTGTACGGAAGAAGATCATAAACTATTGAAAACGCCTTTTATGCTCTGCCTACCTCGTAAGGGATAAAGGTGTGACTTTATGTATGTAGATGATCATTTAGGTAGGTATAGTACCGAATTTTCTTTCATGTGTAGTGAATAGGTTAGGTACTTACAGAGAATCTTAGTGGGGGGCAAGGGTATTAAAAATTTAAAACACATATTTTCTTTGTGCCAACCCTATGATCGTGATGACGTCAGCACTTGCCCCACATTCCCGCGGTTAATTTCATATTTCATATCGCTGCAATTCGAGGAGCTGTCATACTCAACTGCTACCAGAGATGTAAGCCCTATCTATTTCAGAGTTGCGTTTATTCAGCTGTGGGTGATATTTTTAGCTTATTTTATTCAGCAGTATATTTTATTTGAATAACGTACCTATTAAGGGATATAAATATGTCAGTCATGTCTATTTTTTTGCTAAAGGAACAAATATATACATCTCAAAGTTATAGAAGATATGACAGTGTTTCTTTTATCTTTGTGTTGCTGTCTTGGCCTCTTTTTTCCTTCGTCATTGGTCTTGGCACGCGGGTGACTTGTACACTTTAATCTTTTAAACATAATATTCATTAGTAAGTTATACTACCTATAGGACAAATATTACAGGGCAAGGATGTATGATGAATTAAAGAATGGGACCAAAAAAATTAGTGTAGGTACTTACCATACTGCATTCACGACTGTCGGTTGAAGTCTCAAAATTCGCGCTCTTCGTATAAACACTTTACAAGCACTGGAATGCAGCATTAATCTTCGCTTCAACTTATTTGACAGTTCGGAATATTTATAATCTCTCTTTTCTCTTGTCGCAGAAGAGATCCTCAAGTCCCGCCAAGCATTATGGATGTCAGCAGACGGCCACATGATGCTGTACGCCAGTTTCAACGACAGCCTGGTACACGAACAGAAATATCCCTGGTATGGCACCTCATTGGACACCGACGATCCGACAAAGGTATGTTGCATATTCTAACCGCAAGATCCGCATGCCACATGGATACAAGGCATTTGATCTCTACTAAGTACAAACATTCCATTCCATGCCTACATAAAACAATCATATCAGCTCACTTAACACCAAAGATCCAAGAAAAGAGCAGGATACCTTTTTGAGAGGATATTTTGATTTTCGCATGCAGGTTAGAATGCAGAACCTACTCAATCGTACTCTCCTTAATAAATTAATGTTCTGCCTAAACCTTGTTTGTTAATAGTTACGTTATTCACTTTAAACTGGATATATAAGGAATCTTTGTTTGGTCTTATAATTTTTTTTTATTTGTACAGACGTATCCAGAGATCAGAAGCGTGCGGTATCCTAAGCCAGGCACCAACAACCCGACGGTGACCCTCACCATCGCAGACATAGCAGACCCTAAACACATCCGGATAAAACGCCTCACGCCGCCCAAAGCCATCATTGAGGACGGGTAAGTTTAGCAATCTGAAGATAACAAGGTAGTACCAGGAGAACATAAACTTGAGGTAGTCGAAGATAGGCACTAACAACCCGATGGTAACCTAAATATTGCAGACCCTAAACACAAAACGCCTTTCGCCGCCCAATTGAGTAAGAGTTTTTAGAACCAATAAGGAATTTAATAAAATATAACGTGAAATACAAATACATACAAACGAAAAACATAACCCTGCTCGTAGTCGGGTAAAAATACAGGATGTTACATCACAGCAATCTGGAGATAACAAAGTAACTTGGAGATCAGAAGCGGTTTACGAAACCATCAGACCCATTACAATAGAGGACTTTGCTGAACCAAAACACATTAGGATAAAACGCCTCAGGCCGTCCGAAGCCATCATTTAGGAAGGGCAAGTCTGAAGTAATGGTTGATATTGAACCCATTTTAAAGAGTTCATGGATGAGAAGCTCTTGCAAAAGGGAGCAATGGAAAAACGTAGAATGTGCCATCTGCGTACTTATGCTTCTTGGCATACTGTAGAATTCGGAAAAAGATTTGAGGTTTTTTTTTAGGTATTGGCTTCCATCGTTTTTAGACGATGATTCTGCCAAAGTCACGGTTCAAAGAAAACATTGGTAAAAGACCTTGTAAATCCTTTTAGGCGATGGACTAACATGACAACCTGTCACTACAGCGGAAATTGCCCTCAATAATTGTCAGATGTGGCGAAAATGCCTTTTACGAAGCGTTTTACGGTCTGCCTACCCTGATTCCTGCATTATGCTCGGGAAGAGAAATAGCTGAAAATTCTATCTTTTCTATCGCTCCCAGTCCAGCATGGAAGAAACGCGATCCTGAACAATTTGTTTAGGTACACTTTCACAATCATAAAACTTCATGTAAGAAAAGGTTTCCCCCTACACCGGAAGAGTAATTCCCTTAAAGGTCAACGCCACCGCGGGGTACTATTAAGCAAAACACTGCGGAATATGTACACGATGTGAATGCGAGATTGTTCTTGTTGGTCCTTCGTCAAAATGGGATGGTGTGACGTCTGGTCTAAAGAGACTTCTCCTTCTGTCTTGTGGGTTGTCGGGCCAATCGACCCCATGAATTTTGTGTCGGTGTTTTTAAACCGTCTGGACTCTGACATGGTTCGCGCAGAGAAAGCGTCCAAGGCCGACAGATTAACGCGCCGAAACACAAATTCAACTTAATTATCAGAAAATAAAGTAAAATCAAGGTTATGAATAAATTAGGAACAACCACAAAAAGCGATAAATATTAACTTGGTGTCCCTTTGTGGGAATCGAATCCACGAACCGCGAATTGTGAGCCCATGATTCTGACCTGCTGCTGCTGTACAAAGGCACAAGTTACATTTCTAGTGGAAAAGCCCTTTTCCAGCTTAGGGTGTGTATGCCATATACCGGGTGTAAGGGACAGTGTACTACAAACTGATAAACTGGGGTCTCAGTCAACGAAACTGAACTACTTTCACCAGGAAATTATTTCAGGAAATAATTTTCCATACAAATTGTCTAATTGAGGTGGTCAAAGAATTTCCTGGTGATAGTGTTCAGTTTCGTTGACTGAGCAACCCCTATCCGATCGATACACCCGCTGTCCTTTACACCCGGTTTTGTGAGAATATACAGAAACATTGAGGAAATGCCGCTGGGCAAGGAAGAGCCAAGGGTACGATAAGCAAATGGTTGGTTGAGTTATAGAGGAAGAACTTGCAAAAATAGTAAAGTGTTTTATGGATGAAAAACACTTTACTGTGAATCATTAATAAGCGTTACATAGAGGTATTAGATGTTCTTCTATGGCACAAGAAGATAACATACTGCGCCGACCCCAAAATTGATGGGATATGGGCAAGGGAACGATGAATGTAGAGATATTGGGCTTTTGAATAATACTAATATTTTTTATGAGTATGATATGTTAACACAACTACCTTACCTCAACTTTTGCGATATTTTTTATTATTCCCCTAAAAATATCACATATTATAATGATAAATTCATCATGTTAAAATAATTAAGCGTGCTGTGTATTATCTGAAAAAAAAAAAAAATATTTATATTGAGTTATGTAACAGAAACCATTTCTGTAGTACCTACAATACAAATGAGATATGAGATAATACATGACGTACAGATTCAAGGATGCGGTACCCCAGGGTCTGATTAAGCAAAACACAGTGAGGAAGATAAATACGGCGATATAACTAAGGATCTGTATAGCATATAGAGAGAGAGGTCGTACTGGGAATACAGAGACAGGATGGAAAAAGTTGGAGATTAATGTGTTGTGAAGCCACGACTACGAAATTATATGTCTTTGATTAAACTTTACATTATGGACGGAAATTAAATAAATTAGAGAGCATAAATAGTACATTATATCTGAGGTTGAGAGTAATAATAAGCATAAAATGAATTTGACAGGCCGTTTTGTACTGAAATTATATTTCTGATACGAACTCAAACTCACTGTCAGTCCTCAAGTGAACAAGAAATAAATTTATTGTGTCTCAAATATAAACATTTTAATGAATATTTTACGTTTTGCGAAAATCGGAAGTAATTCTTCAATTTGTAATGCATACGGCCACTATTTATGCTTATACCTAACAAAGCTTTGAATGTCGATCTTGCCAAAAGTGCTTGCCAAAAGTGGCCACTTTTAGCAAGATAAGCTTGCTGGAATATATAATTGAAAATCCTGATGGATTCGCAAAACGTAAAATAATTATTAAAATGTTTGTTTTTGAGACACAATAAGTTTATTACTAAGTGGGGGCGCTAGTGAGCTCATCGAACCACCTTAATACGGGCCTAATTCTATTTTATTTTGTCTACAGGGACTACTACTTCACGAGCGCGCAATGGGTGTCTCTCACAGAAGTGTGTGTGGTGTGGCTGACGAGACAACAGAACCTGTCAGTAGTGTCCGTCTGCAAGAGCCCTATGTGGTTCTGTCAGGAGGTAAGCTCTTAAAACTACTTACTTGGGAACGATAGGTGACCGCAGAGTGTGATATACAGGGTGTAAAATGAGTACTACGTTCCTTCAAACCACATGTTCTACTGATGATACCAAACAACTTTCCCAAAGAAGAAAAATTTTAGCTTAAAAAAAAATTTGCCTTTTCCATACAAAGATGCTCTCCCGGGATCTGCAGTTTTGTACGGACAAGGCAAAATTTTATTTCGTGCTAAAAATTTTGTGCTTTGGGGAAGTTATTTGGTATCAACAATAGAACATGTGGTTTAAAGGAACGTAGTATACTTTTTTTTACTCCCTGTATAGAGTATGATAGAGCGTGTGAGCGAGATAACTTAAAATTGTAAAGGCTATAGGTATTTTCTCGTCCTGACGGAACATATCAAGCTATTTGGCGCCGGACTTCTGTGGGAAGGTGATCGAAAGCCAGGTCCTCATCTTCGTCTTATCGAGTTGGGATTTCCAACCAGTGATGCCTTCTCTCGGAGCCTACCGCCTTACGGTTAGAATTGTTTATCTCATAACTACTTACTTGTACGAGTACATAGTTGTCATCACTATACTGGCCTAAAGACTTTTTTTTTCCAGGTATACCGGATATCAAGTTCAGACGGTTGGGTGGAATCAGCACCATCGCCCCTCTGGTCGGCCGGTGGGGGCGCGCTGGTGACTCTGGCCCCCATCAGGGATGGACCAGCAGGGTTGTTCAGACACATAGTCAGAGCAGAGCACATAGCCCCACGGCCAGAGGGCTCTGCCACTGACACACGGCAGTTTTGATGCCGTAAAGCTGCTGGCGTGGGATCATGCGAACCAACACATGTGAGTTATGTTTGCCTGGTACTTCTAGCTACATTATTCATGCATAAAAATATGCCTATATCTCTTACAGGGGTGTGCAGATCATCAAAGCTAATTTTATTTTAACTGTTCCCGCCGCATACTACGGGGTGAAAGGGACAGCGTAACAGAAACTGATAGTCAACGAAACTGAACAACTTTCACCAGGAAAATCTTTCAGGAATTAAAAAGACTTACTTTCTCATACAATCAAAGAATTTTCTGGTGAAAAATTCTTCAGTTTCAGTAGGAGTTATAACTGGACTGACTATGTGTTGCTGTAGTGACGTACATAATCTCAGGCTCTACTGGCTTTTACAGTATTTTCAGGAGGAAAAGTAGCTGGTGTATTCTATGTTTTTTTTATATTTCACTATACTTACAGCTTATGCCTGTCATCAAGCCGTTTCTCTTTAGCTGGATGCGGTGTAAGCTCAATTTCGTAACATGGATAGATACTTAACCAAATAGCCTGGCATGGGCATCACACGAGCAAAAGCTCATCGAAAGGAAATCCTCCCTTTTTGACTTTTCTTTTCAAGCAAGATTAATATAGAAAATAACTTTGATTTACCAGGCTGTTTCTTCTTCTTCTTCTTCGTGGGCGCTGGCGAAGTCGGGATCTCCATTCCTTCATCCATCCACTCCGTATCCCAGGTGCTGTCTCCAGAAGAAGCCAGGCTCCCGTAGTACTCCAGGTTTATCGAGGGTGAGGGCTGCGTGTCAAGCCCAGGTGGGTTATGCTGTCAGAGAAACCAGTGTCAAAGCCTTGTGGTTTGGAGGGGGCTGTGCGGGTGTTAAGGAACGGGAGGGGGGCGGGGATCGTGACGCAGTTTTTTAAGTGCTTTACTTTTTAGTGGTTGTTCTATGTTTGCCTGGCCCGTCGTCAGTTACAAGGTATAGGGCGTAGTAGGCTAAAAATATTTCAAAAAATCGCTGTGGTGAAATTAGTGAAAATTAATTTTATTTTTTGTGACTGATGGATGAAAATAATATTCTTCAAAATATTATAAATGTAATAAATAGTGCGAACGATATAAAATCTATCGTGCGATTGTTTTAAGAATACGACAACCAAACCCCACTTCCCCTCGCAAATTAAATTAGTCAATTACAAAAATGGTTTCTTGGACTCCAAGCAAGTTATTCCAGAAAGAAAGATTAATTCACAATTTGTCCAACAAATTGGTTTGTTTTTTTTTTTTTTAAATATTAATAATTTATATTTCAGCATACCTGTGCATTACACGTCACACAGTAAGGCAACTTTTGCGGTGAGCCGGGCCGTGGCGCTTCCGAAGACACCCTGAACAGATGCTGCTGTCCTGGTTTACCTTCCGGTATACCCAAGTAATATCTGCGAAAGGATTATACTTATTTAAATTCAATTAATAGAAAATATTTATTAGAAAATTTAATGGAAATTTACAAAATTTAATAGAAAATTACAATTACATTAAAATTACATTTAATAGAAAATTACAAAATGTTTGCAGTTTTTTCTGTATAACTTTTGTTCTTTCCATCTTACAAGGCCACAGAAGCAGACTCGAGGCAGAATTCCAACGTCGAAATGATGTTTAATTTTTGCAGCCAGAGACTATCTTTGTTCCCTAAGCATGAGTTGGCGTTAACGAAATTAAACCTTATTTGCCGTCGACGTGGATTGATTACTAGCAGCTAGGGGGGCCTTTATTATTCCTTAGTTCTTTAGTTGTTGCCAGGCTATTTTGGTTAAGTATCTATCCATGTTACGAAATTGAGCTTACACCGCATCCAGCTAAAGAGAAACGGCTTGATGACAGGCATAAGCTGTAAGTATAGTGAAATATAAAAAAAACATAGAATACACCAGCTACTTTTCCTCCTGAAAATACTGTAAAAGCCAGTAGAGCCTGAGATTATGTACGTCACTACAGCAACACATAGTCAGTCCAGTTATAACTCCTACTGAAACTGAAGAATTTTTCACCAGAAAATTCTTTGATTGTATGAGAAAGTAAGTCTTTTTAATTCCTGAAAGATTTTCCTGGTGAAAGTTGTTCAGTTTCGTTGACTATCAGTTTCTGTTACGCTGTCCCTTTCACCCCGTAGTATGCGGCGGGAACAGTTAAAATAAAATTAGCTTTGATGATCTGCACACCCTGTAAGAGATATAGGCATATTTTTATGCATGAATAATGTAGCTAGAAGTACCAGGCAAACATAACTCACATGTGTTGGTTCGCATGATCCCACGCCAGCAGCTTTACGGCATCAAAACTGCCGTGTGTCAGTGGCAGAGCCCTCTGGCCGTGGGCTATGTGCTCTGCTCTGACTATGTGTCTGAACAACCCTGCTGGTCCATCCCTGATGGGGGCCAGAGTCACCAGCGCGCCCCCCACCGGCCGACCAGAGGGGCGATGGTGCTGATTCCACCCAACCGTCTGAAACTTGATATCCGGTATACCTGGAAAAAAAAAGTCTTTAGGCCAGTATAGTGATGACAACTATGTACTCGTACAAGTAAGTAGTTATGAGATAAACAATTCTAACCGTAAGGCGGTAGGCTCCGAGAAGGCATCACTGGTTGAATAATAAAGGCCCCCTAGCTGCTAGTAATCAATCCACGTCGACGGCAAATAAGGTTTAATTTCGTTAACGCCAACTCATGCTTAGGGAACAAAGATAGTCTCTGGCTGCAAAAATTAAACATCATTTCGACGTTGGAATTCTGCCTCGAGTCTGCTTCTGTGGCCTTGTAAGATGGAAAGAACAAAAGTTATACAGAAAAAACTGCAAACATTTTGTAATTTTCTATTAAATGTAATTTTAATGTAATTGTAATTTTCTATTAAATTTTGTAAATTTCCATTAAATTTTCTAATAAATATTTTCTATTAATTGAATTTAAATAAGTATAATCCTTTCGCAGATATTACTTGGGTATACCGGAAGGTAAACCAGGACAGCAGCATCTGTTCAGGGTGTCTTCGGAAGCGCCACGGCCCGGCTCACCGCAAAAGTTGCCTTACTGTGTGACGTGTAATGCACAGGTATGCTGAAATATAAATTATTAATATTTAAAAAAAAAAAAAACAAACCAATTTGTTGGACAAATTGTGAATTAATCTTTCTTTCTGGAATAACTTGCTTGGAGTCCAAGAAACCATTTTTGTAATTGACTAATTTAATTTGCGAGGGGAAGTGGGGTTTGGTTGTCGTATTCTTAAAACAATCGCACGATAGATTTTATATCGTTCGCACTATTTATTACATTTATAATATTTTGAAGAATATTATTTTTCATCCATAAA
>JARACY010002654.1:0-40437 GCA_029255725.1 Scrobipalpa atriplicella
CGTACAGCCACTATAAATCTTCTTTATACGCTAGCGATCACTGTAAAGAGTTATTTTAAAATCAATTCTATTAATACAAATTTTTGCCAATTTTAAACCCAAGAATCTCTCCCACGGCCAGAACAATGTTATTTGCGATAATAAGTCTTCATATTTCAGCGAGGTCTTTAACCGGAACGGATATGAAGAATTCGCCAAACAATACGCGGAATCGTCTCGAACGTCGAATTCTGGTGCGAAATTGTAGTGCGAATTGCGCCGGTGAAACTGTCGAGCGCGAAATTTCAGCTCAGCATCCGCATTCTGTGTGAATGAGTCTTTATGTGAAGCGTTTTCAGGGTAATGATCAGCTGATCCATATTTTTGTTCTTTGTTATCTGACTTACTACCCACTGCTCAGGAGTGGGTGTTATAGGCTGCTTACCATCAGGTGGGGTGCATAACATAAAAAAGTACCTACTACGCTGGTACGACGCGACCCAAAGCGTGCCTGTGAAATAATACTTACATCATTATTTTGCTGGATGCCCTAACATAAAATCATGAAACAAAGGGTCCCGTAAGCCATGACCTCTGGTTAAGATCTAACCACACGGAGGCTCCGTAGTTAACTATCTGTACTCTGCCCTACGCTGCGCCGGCGGCGATTCCCAAGATCCCTTTCTACAGGATAACAGTCTCACTTTACAACCAATATAACAATCGCCAGCGCCGTGTTTTCACAAGTTTATCTCCTACGTTGGTTTTATGACCGTTTACCCGCACAAACCGTTGAGGTTTATAGATATTTCCCCGTAATGAGTTGCCCGTTGAGATTCAATCGGTTTAAATAAACAATGGCTCTGCGAGAGTAATTTTATTGTTTTTATTTTATCTATTCTACTTACCATCGCGCTCCTGTCTTCTATCTCCACTAATCTTAACTAGTATACCTACTCATATTAACGATGATGTGTTAATTATCACAAAAATCACTGATTAAAATTTGGATTCTTAAAAAAATATCGGCCTTTAAGGACGATTCTACCTTCAAACAAAGTTATTGAAAAATTGTAGCCACAGGTTTGTCTCTACGTTATAGAGTCATGTTTTCCTGCAATTCAAAATCGCACATCCGCCCATCAGCTTCGCGTCCGACTTCCAAATCGAGCAAGACTTTATCACCGGCGGGTAATTGCGGGTGAAATCTGTAAATTAGCACCTAGCGTGCGCGAGCGCAGTTCGTCTTGCAACTCGTAACTTTTGACAATGACACGCTTATCTAGCACCAGCTTTCCGCCTGTAAAGAGTTTTATAAATTCAATCAGAAAGTAGCAAGAATGGGTTGCTATGCCAGCATCTGTGTGTTGTAATTTATTTAATAATGTCAAGCATTTAATTAAAAAAAAACATTTGTGGAATCAACATTTTGTTCCTTTTAGAGTGTACTCACTGATCCTTCTTTACCTTAAAATATTTTTATGCAACTAAGCATAGTGTACGATAGGTATTTTGTTTTACAAATGTACAACTTGTACATTTATTTAGGTTCAATATCAAATGATTTATATAGGTACGTTAAGATGACCAAAGCTCAACCGAGAGTTTTAACACATATTTGCACACACATTTCAACCTACATCCTAAAATATGACTGGCCACATAACTGGGCAGAGGTCGTGACGAGACAGTCCCGTTGTCCAGAATTGGCCATTGTCAGCCAATGGGTCTGCGCCTGCGCATGTCGTAAACCGACGTGAGTCTGGGATGGGAACCGCCACAGGCGTGACCGTTTGTGGTAATATCTGTTTTGGTGAGTGCTATTGACTTGTTTACGTTAATTTTGAGAGGTTCGAAAGATTTGCGGAGAAATGTATCACCTGTTTATAACAACAGTTTTTAGGCTTTTCGATAATCCTATTGCACCAAGCACCTATCCGACCGATAGAAGCCGAAGAAGTCTGACAAAACTAGTAAAAGGGCTTAACAACATTGATTTGATATTGTACCAAGAATTGGAGTCCCATTTAACTATTAAATTCGCGAGGTGAATCAATCTGCTACGGAACCAGTTATTACTTTAGATCTTTAATTGCCCGCTGGATTTCCTAAAGGTTTTTTAATGATTGCCTACCATTCCTGCCAATCTCAACAGGATGGGTCTGCTAAATTACATGGTTGAACTTAACAGCTATGGTATCAGAAAGATGATGAACCTTTCGCTAATTTGATTTTGGGAAGTGTCAGAAAGATAATGCCTGCAAGCGAAGTGTTGAGGGGTTTAGATGTTGTTTTACTCGACGGAGATAATAATAAAAGAGATATGCTGTAGGAAATTTAGGAAGAGAATTCTTGTTTAGTGTCAATTATAATTAGGATTTTAAATGGGTTCAGGCATTTCTTATCTTAATTCTTTTTGGCTGATAAAAAAGAGCAACAAATATGACCGGTTTGAAAAATCACCGCATCATTGTTTAAACTAAAACGAATTCAATTATGATAATCGATAAACATTAGCTTTTTCTGTCCCACAAAAACAATACAAACATAAACAGTCTAATGCCAGAAAACACCGCCGTCATCACTCATCAAGTCCAACAAGTAATTAACAAAAAAACAAAGATCCAACTGCGTAAAAAGTTTACTTTAAATCTAAAGTTAAAATATATAAAAAAATATTATTTAACTTTTTTTAATTAAATACGTATTCAATAAAATGATGAGCGAAGACTAAAGTTATTTTTTATTAATTATCTAATATTACTCTACAAGTCTACATAACATATTTTACTCTGGTTGTCGTTTTGTGTCTGGTCGGTCCTGGATGCAGTCAGAAGTGATTTGGGAAACAAATCTTCCCCTCTCTCAACCTTTTCACCCGACTGCGCGAAGCAAAGAAGGAGGGTAATGTTTTTATCATCCTATGTAAGTACTTACCTATGTGTCTCTGTGGCACTTGCGTGGGCCCATCTTACTCGTATTGATTCTTACGCCAATCTACTTATTCGTTTTTATCTTGCGAGTGGCACGAAAATGAAAAGATTAATTAAAAATTAGCGTCAAAAAACAACTAAATCAAAAAAATATGTTATGTAGACTTGTAGAGTAATATTAGATAATTAATAAAAAATAACTTTAGTCTTCGCTCATCATTTTATTGAATACGTATTTAATTAAAAAAAGTTAAATAATATTTTTTTATATATTTTAACTTTAGATTTAAAGTAAACTTTTTACGCAGTTGGATCTTTGTTTTTTTGTTAATTACTTGTTGGACTTGATGAGTGATGACGGCGGTGTTTTCTGGCATTAGACTGTTTATGTTTGTATTGTTTTTGTGGGACAGAAAAAGCTAATGTTTATCGATTATCATAATTGAATTCGTTTTAGTTTAAACAATGATGCGGTGATTTTTCAAACCGGTCATATTTGTTGCTCTTTTTTATCAGCCAAAAAGAATTAAGATAAGAAATGCCTGAACCCATTTAAAATCCTAATTATAATTGACACTAAACAAGAATTCTCTTCCTAAATTTCCTACAGCATATCTCTTTTATTATTATCTCCGTCGAGTAAAACAACATCTAAACCCCTCAACACTTCGCTTGCAGGCATTATCTTTCTGACACTTCCCAAAATCAAATTAGCGAAAGGTTCATCATCTTTCTGATACCATAGCTGTTAAGTTCAACCATGTAATTTAGCAGACCCATCCTGTTGAGATTGGCAGGAATGGTAGGCAATCATTAAAAAACCTTTAGGAAATCCAGCGGGCAATTAAAGATCTAAAGTAATAACTGGTTCCGTAGCAGATTGATTCACCTCGCGAATTTAATAGTTAAATGGGACTCCAATTCTTGGTACAATATCAAATCAATGTTGTTAAGCCCTTTTACTAGTTTTGTCAGACTTCTTCGGCTTCTATCGGTCGGATAGGTGCTTGGTGCAATAGGATTATCGAAAAGCCTAAAAACTGTTGTTATAAACAGGTGATACATTTCTCCGCAAATCTTTCGAACCTCTCAAAATTAACGTAAACAAGTCAATAGCACTCACCAAAACAGATATTACCACAAACGGTCACGCCTGTGGCGGTTCCCATCCCAGACTCACGTCGGTTACGACATGCGCAGGCGCAGACCCATTGGCTGACAATGGCCAATTCTGGACAACGGGACTGTCTCGTCACGACCTCTGCCCAGTTATGTGGCCAGTCATATTTTAGGATGTAGGTTGAAATGTGTGTGCAAATATGTGTTAAAACTCTCGGTTGAGCTTTGGTCATCTTAACGTACCTATATAAATCATTTGATATTGAACCTAAATAAATGTACAAGTTGTACATTTGTAAAACAAAATACCTATCGTACACTATGCTTAGTTGCATAAAAATATTTTAAGGTAAAGAAGGATCAGTGAGTACACTCTAAAAGGAACAAAATGTTGATTCCACAAATGTTTTTTTTTTAATTAAATGCTTGACATTATTAAATAAATTACAACACACAGATGCTGGCATAGCAACCCATTCTTGCTACTTTCTGATTGAATTTATAAAACTCTTTACAGGCGGAAAGCTGGTGCTAGATAAGCGTGTCATTGTCAAAAGTTACGAGTTGCAAGACGAACTGCGCTCGCGCACGCTAGGTGCTAATTTACAGATTTCACCCGCAATTACCCGCCGGTGATAAAGTCTTGCTCGATTTGGAAGTCGGACGCGAAGCTGATGGGCGGATGTGCGATTTTGAATTGCAGGAAAACATGACTCTATAACGTAGAGACAAACCTGTGGCTACAATTTTTCAATAACTTTGTTTGAAGGTAGAATCGTCCTTAAAGGCCGATATTTTTTAAGAATCCAAATTTTAATCAGTGATTTTTGTGATAATTAACACATCATCGTTAATATGAGTAGGTATACTAGTTAAGATTAGTGGAGATAGAAGACAGGAGCGCGATGGTAAGTAGAATAGATAAAATAAAAACAATAAAATTACTCTCGCAGAGCCATTGTTTATTTAAACCGATTGAATCTCAACGGGCAACTCATTACGGGGAAATATCTATAAACCTCAACGGTTTGTGCGGGTAAACGGTCATAAAACCAACGTAGGAGATAAACTTGTGAAAACACGGCGCTGGCGATTGTTATATTGGTTGTAAAGTGAGACTGTTATCCTGTAGAAAGGGATCTTGGGAATCGCCGCCGGCGCAGCGTAGGGCAGAGTACAGATAGTTAACTACGGAGCCTCCGTGTGGTTAGATCTTAACCAGAGGTCATGGCTTACGGGACCCTTTGTTTCATGATTTTATGTTAGGGCATCCAGCAAAATAATGATGTAAGTATTATTTCACAGGCACGCTTTGGGTCGCGTCGTACCAGCGTAGTAGGTACTTTTTTATGTTATGCACCCCACCTGATGGTAAGCAGCCTATAACACCCACTCCTGAGCAGTGGGTAGTAAGTCAGATAACAAAGAACAAAAATATGGATCAGCTGATCATTACCCTGAAAACGCTTCACATAAAGACTCATTCACACAGAATGCGGATGCTGAGCTGAAATTTCGCGCTCGACAGTTTCACCGGCGCAATTCGCACTACAATTTCGCACCAGAATTCGACGTTCGAGACGATTCCGCGTATTGTTTGGCGAATTCTTCATATCCGTTCCGGTTAAAGACCTCGCTGAAATATGAAGACTTATTATCGCAAATAACATTGTTCTGGCCGTGGGAGAGATTCTTGGGTTTAAAATTGGCAAAAATTTGTATTAATAGAATTGATTTTAAAATAACTCTTTACAGTGATCGCTAGCGTATAAAGAAGATTTATAGTGGCTGTACGTACTCCAATTATTTAATAAACAACCTATAGTATTACGTGTCTGTCTAGACATAATAGTACTAATAATGTCAATTCACTATTAAAATAATATTTACGAACATAAACGTTATAGAAAATGTTCATTTACGGTCTCTTATTATATTTAGATCATAACATAACCATTTACATTTTCAATATCGTTATTAAGTACAAATAAACAAGTCTTTTATAGCTGGTTAACAAGTTTTAGACGCACGATTAGCATAAATGTGTCAAATCAAATATAAACGATACTGTGTTGACATATCCGAAACATACGATTGGCGATGTGGTATCAAAATCAAATCCGTTCATAAAAACTAAAGTTTGTGTACCTTGCCTTGACTTACTAATTATTCGAATAATCAAAGATCAAATTAAGTTTCGACGACACATTTTTCTTATTTTAAACGGGTTTTCAGGGTAATGATCAGCTGATCCATATTTTGTTCTTTGTTATCTGACTTACTACCCACTGCTCAGGAGTGGGTGTTATAGGCTGCTTACCATCAGGTGGGGTGCATAACATAAAAAAGTACCTACTACGCTGGTACGACGCGACCCAAAGCGTGCCTGTGAAATAATACTTACATCATTATTTTGCTGGATGCCCTAACATAAAATCATGAAACAAAGGGTCCCGTAAGCCATGACCTCTGGTTAAGATCTAACCACACGGAGGCTCCGTAGTTAACTATCTGTACTCTGCCCTACGCTGCGCCGGCGGCGATTCCCAAGATCCCTTTCTACAGGATAACAGTCTCACTTTACAACCAATATAACAATCGCCAGCGCCGTGTTTTCACAAGTTTATCTCCTACGTTGGTTTTATGACCGTTTACCCGCACAAACCGTTGAGGTTTATAGATATTTCCCCGTAATGAGTTGCCCGTTGAGATTCAATCGGTTTAAATAAACAATGGCTCTGCGAGAGTAATTTTATTGTTTTTATTTTATCTATTCTACTTACCATCGCGCTCCTGTCTTCTATCTCCACTAATCTTAACTAGTATACCTACTCATATTAACGATGATGTGTTAATTATCACAAAAATCACTGATTAAAATTTGGATTCTTAAAAAAATATCGGCCTTTAAGGACGATTCTACCTTCAAACAAAGTTATTGAAAAATTGTAGCCACAGGTTTGTCTCTACGTTATAGAGTCATGTTTTCCTGCAATTCAAAATCGCACATCCGCCCATCAGCTTCGCGTCCGACTTCCAAATCGAGCAAGACTTTATCACCGGCGGGTAATTGCGGGTGAAATCTGTAAATTAGCACCTAGCGTGCGCGAGCGCAGTTCGTCTTGCAACTCGTAACTTTTGACAATGACACGCTTATCTAGCACCAGCTTTCCGCCTGTAAAGAGTTTTATAAATTCAATCAGAAAGTAGCAAGAATGGGTTGCTATGCCAGCATCTGTGTGTTGTAATTTATTTAATAATGTCAAGCATTTAATTAAAAAAAAAACATTTGTGGAATCAACATTTTGTTCCTTTTAGAGTGTACTCACTGATCCTTCTTTACCTTAAAATATTTTTATGCAACTAAGCATAGTGTACGATAGGTATTTTGTTTTACAAATGTACAACTTGTACATTTATTTAGGTTCAATATCAAATGATTTATATAGGTACGTTAAGATGACCAAAGCTCAACCGAGAGTTTTAACACATATTTGCACACACATTTCAACCTACATCCTAAAATATGACTGGCCACATAACTGGGCAGAGGTCGTGACGAGACAGTCCCGTTGTCCAGAATTGGCCATTGTCAGCCAATGGGTCTGCGCCTGCGCATGTCGTAAACCGACGTGAGTCTGGGATGGGAACCGCCACAGGCGTGACCGTTTGTGGTAATATCTGTTTTGGTGAGTGCTATTGACTTGTTTACGTTAATTTTGAGAGGTTCGAAAGATTTGCGGAGAAATGTATCACCTGTTTATAACAACAGTTTTTAGGCTTTTCGATAATCCTATTGCACCAAGCACCTATCCGACCGATAGAAGCCGAAGAAGTCTGACAAAACTAGTAAAAGGGCTTAACAACATTGATTTGATATTGTACCAAGAATTGGAGTCCCATTTAACTATTAAATTCGCGAGGTGAATCAATCTGCTACGGAACCAGTTATTACTTTAGATCTTTAATTGCCCGCTGGATTTCCTAAAGGTTTTTTAATGATTGCCTACCATTCCTGCCAATCTCAACAGGATGGGTCTGCTAAATTACATGGTTGAACTTAACAGCTATGGTATCAGAAAGATGATGAACCTTTCGCTAATTTGATTTTGGGAAGTGTCAGAAAGATAATGCCTGCAAGCGAAGTGTTGAGGGGTTTAGATGTTGTTTTACTCGACGGAGATAATAATAAAAGAGATATGCTGTAGGAAATTTAGGAAGAGAATTCTTGTTTAGTGTCAATTATAATTAGGATTTTAAATGGGTTCAGGCATTTCTTATCTTAATTCTTTTTGGCTGATAAAAAAGAGCAACAAATATGACCGGTTTGAAAAATCACCGCATCATTGTTTAAACTAAAACGAATTCAATTATGATAATCGATAAACATTAGCTTTTTCTGTCCCACAAAAACAATACAAACATAAACAGTCTAATGCCAGAAAACACCGCCGTCATCACTCATCAAGTCCAACAAGTAATTAACAAAAAAACAAAGATCCAACTGCGTAAAAAGTTTACTTTAAATCTAAAGTTAAAATATATAAAAAAATATTATTTAACTTTTTTTAATTAAATACGTATTCAATAAAATGATGAGCGAAGACTAAAGTTATTTTTTATTAATTATCTAATATTACTCTACAAGTCTACATAACATATTTTTTTGATTTAGTTGTTTTTTGACGCTAATTTTTAATTAATCTTTTCATTTTCGTGCCACTCGCAAGATAAAAACGAATAAGTAGATTGGCGTAAGAATCAATACGAGTAAGATGGGCCCACGCAAGTGCCACAGAGACACATAGGTAAGTACTTACATAGGATGATAAAAACATTACCCTCCTTCTTTGCTTCGCGCAGTCGGGTGAAAAGGTTGAGAGAGGGGAAGATTTGTTTCCCAAATCACTTCTGACTGCATCCAGGACCGACCAGACACAAAACGACAACCAGAGTAAAATAAAAAAAATAAAACAACCGTTCCTGCACCCCGGCCATTGTTAATTGCAGACAGACAAAAAACTGGACCGCTTTTCAACTTTTAAATTACTGCCTACGAAATAAACAAAACAAACGATGGACCCAATACGCCGCGATCTGCTCTTCTTCTATCGAGGCGACAAACGACCCAATGAACCCTGATGTCAGAGTTTTTACATTGTCTTATAGCACAGCTAATAGGTCATTATGGTTTGTGTAAAGACCACCAAAGTCAGCGACCGGGACCGACGGCTTAACATGTCCCTCGAAACACGCAATCACACTCAGGTTTTAACCAATTTGGAGAAAATTACACAAAGATCGAACCCACGGCCCACCTGATCCAAAACCCATGGCTCAAACCACTGGACCACGAAGGCAGATCTGTTGATACGCGCGATGCCGAGTTATCAGACGTGTCAAGACCGCAGTAAGCCTGTCCACCTGTGCAAATGTTACAGCTTAAAGGAATCCATAACATATTGACGTAATTCATTATCGCTAGCGGAGCGTGTAATCACTGATCGTATCGTCGCAAGCGCAGGTCGCTCGCGATCCTTCATCTTACATGAGAAGTTTATTTACTGAGATAGTTTAGTCTTATTCTTCTATGCTGGGATAGAACCATAGAAAAGCTTCCTTGCGGACTGGTTGCGAAGAAAAATTGAATGTATCTTCTCTCGAGGATATGTATTGCAATTTAGGCGATGGGTTGACAACTTGCCTTTAGAAAAATTACTCGTAATGTTTGTCAGATGTATTGAAGACGCTTTTACTAAGCTGTGGACGCTCTACCTAGTACCTACCCCATAAGGCATACAAGTGTAGTTATATTATTACCCAGCGTTTTACAAGTACAGTCCGTGGTCCAAAGACAATGGGCTTGTCTCAGTGTTATCTGAGGGTTATTACATACGGTGATATAATAAAAAGGTTCCCACCTACGTCGTTGTCGGACAAAAAACAAGGTGTTGCGTACGCGCATATCTCAAGTTGTGCGATTGGATCGGGTCATAGACGAAGCGCGGGAAACTTAATTAATTAACTTTTTTGCAATTTTTAATATTCAAAGTATAAATACACTATTATAAGTCTGTCAGTCTGTGCACCATCTTCTTTTGCCTAGCATTCTCTCAGCCTAATGCTGGGGTCCGCTTTGTCTACTCCGCCTGGTCTTCGGCATTCGCTTGTGTAGGATCTTTCTCTTCCATGTTCGCTTTCACGACATCCAGTCAGCGCTTCTTTGATCTTCTGCGTGAAGCCTTGGACAGTGAGATCATCTTTTATGCATCATACCAAATTCAAATAAACTGTTATGAGATGTTTTTGCAAATGTTCCAGAGCTTTGATGAATTGAACGCAGCTGATCAATATTTTTGGCCCATCAGTTCTATCACAGTATGATTCATATTTCGCTGTTGCTTATGCCATGCTCCTCTCCAACGAACCATCTCAATACACAGATACGACACAAACATAACGTTTGTCGTTCAGGGGCGGTTCAGACTGTATGGTAATCCATCATGGCCCACTCCTGGAGCCAGTCCAAGGTCGACGGGAGCTATACGACAAGGGATTCAATGTACGTGGCGAAAAAAGGAACTATCACCGTCTACGCCATTTTTGACAGTTCACCCTGTATGCAGCGCCCCCGCCCACCATCATTTAAAGCCTAGTCGAACTAACGTGTGTCGTTCAGAGGACGGGCGGGGCGGTTCAGACTGTATGGTAATCCATCATGGCCCACTCCTGCAGGCTCCAAGGTCGACGGGAGCGAAAGTCGTGCTGTGTCAGGTCGTAAATAGCGCACTTTTTCTCTTTGTCTGGTAGCTTTATGCGGATGATCTTTTGTTTGGGTGAGAAGAGTTTTTGGCTTGACCTTATTTCATAAATGTTTTTTGTGAATCAACTAAAGAAGAAAAGAGCAAAAAAGTTTTCATAAAGTCGGCATTTTACATTTCCTTCAGAAATTAGGTCGCTCTCGCTGGATCCTTGTTTTTTTTTTTACATTTCATTATTGAGAAAATACATACTTCCGTTTAAATAGAAATCGCTTGGATGAGAAGCTTTTACATTCGCAATTTCTGTTAATCAGTTTCAAAAAACAACATTTTCTCCCATTAAAGTAATGTTCCCTTAATGTTTCCTCAATAAACATACCTCATTTACATATCCCTGGTAGGTACATGCACTGCGTACAGTAATTGTACGAGACATGGTCCCCGTTACATGCGCAAGAGTGGATAAAGGTGCGCGTCTACTATTGATAATATTTCTGAAATGTAAAAAAGTGCTGTCACAATTTTATTATTGATGCGCATAGCTGAGGGCACTTTCACCTAAATACTAAACTGTGTACCTAGGTATCTACATATCATTGACCAACCTTTGAGGTAGTATGTTTTAAATATTACAAAAAAAAATATTTACTGCATTTGTAGAGCAACTAAAACTGCTGCCATCTGAAGTTGTCTGTCTTTCACTTGACGAGGGCCAGGTAGATTGAATTGACATCCACTCTTACACCACATCTGTGTTTTTCCGCGGTCATTTTACGGTAATTATCCTTGGGCTGATATGGGTAGTGTTCCATCTCACATTGATTTGATGTCCTTAAACCACATCATCCCTAAATTTTCTTCCGCGGTCAATAAACGGTAATTATCCTGCGACCCTTGTTCAAAAGAGGACATCACATCTTGGGCTGATATGAGCAGCATTCCATCTCAACGTTGGACGCCCACCTTAAGCATCCAGCAATTCCTGCTTCCTTGTCCTGTGTAAACTTGAATACTGCACTTGGTGTGTACACGACAGTACTACTTGAATACAGCCTCGCAGGACAGGGAACAGGATTCTATACCTTTTAAAGGATATTTTACGATGTTCAGTACTTGCTATGGTAGGAGCTTTTTGATAGAAAAGCAGCTGATTTGTTGCTACTGTATAAAGTTGGTTTTCATTAATATACCGGGTGTAAGGGACAGCGTCCCGCAAACGGATAGGGGTTGCTCAGTCAACGATACTGAACACATATCATCAGGATTTTTTTTTCAGGAAATGAAAAACAAATTTTGCTTTTCCATACAAATTGTCTGATCAATGTGGTCATTTTGTATGAAAAAGCAAATTTTTTTTTCAATTCCTGAAAAAACATTACACTTATAAGGCGGCGGTCAGTGACAGTACCTGACTTACTCCATTCTAATTCGATAGAAGTATGTTTCAGTACCTATAGTTTGTTTTAGTGGTTTATTTGGAATAAACGGGTACTATTAAACAGGTAGGTAGAGGTTCATAAATGTTACATTTATTATTTGTTATTGTTCCTATTTTCAGCGACATTATTGAATTTTCCTTGTAAGGATAGGATAATGTATTCAATTGTTTACAACTGGAATATAGTTTGTGGAATCTTCCATTTACGTAACTAAGGTAAATTATTATAAAGTACTATATAATAATACCATAGCAGTTCATATAAGTCTTATTCTATATTCGTGCAAAATAATAGGTAGAGCTATTGAAATTTCCACATTATATACCTAGTAAAATTGTGCAAAAATAGGTGTCCCTCGAATGAAAAGATGATCCAAAATTAGATTTTGACAGTTGTTTTTTTTTGTTATTGTGGAGACCTATTTGCACTATGCGACTAAGTGCATTTAATGCATGACCGGACTAAAGGCGGGGAGTTGCTACACGCAATCTACACCCTATAGAGCAAATGATAACTGCCTTAGGGCGCCCGCTAGGGCTCGAACCTCGGCTTAGGGCGTTGTCCTGGGGACGGTACCTCCCAAAGTGGGGGACATAAATGAGGGGGCTCCGCGACTTGACAAAGTTGACCAAAATTTTCCCTTTTTAAATAAGCCGAGCTTTACGAAATTTGCGTAATTGTACGGTGATCTACACTACAACCAAAACATGGATCCGTGTCTGTTCGAATCAATTACAGAATCACGTTAGATTTCTCCGAGTTTTCCCCCAGTAAACCTTGAAACTGCGGTGGAACATCTCGATACGGAAAGGGATCGAGCGATCCACTCTTGCGCATGTTTATGACCCACCGATTGCGCGCTAGTAGATACGAGTCTCGAATCGGAACATCGATTTCCCATGTCGGGACTTTCTCCGACTCCTACGGCGTGTACAGGATGTGTGGTAAAGGTTTTTAGCTGGTTTTAACCAACTTTTAGCAATTAAAGTTTAAAAGTGATACAAATTCGTTTGCACATGCTCTTGTATGCATTTTCAGAAATAAACAATGATGATATTTTCTATATACTTCCATGCTGGACTGGGAGTGATAGAAAAACATAGAATGTGCCAGCTGCATCTCCTCCCGGGCATGCTGTAAAAATCAGCTAAGGGAATCGAGGGTTTCAGTATTGCAATTTAGGCGATGGGCTGACAACCTGTCACTATAGCAATATACAGATCAATCTGGAATAACCCTCAAAACTTGTCAGACGTGGCGGAACTACCCTTTCTTAGGTCGTTTACGCTCTGCCTACCCCACTAGGGATAAAGGCGTGATTATATGTATTATGTATGTATGTATGATATTTTCCTAATAACTATACATACCTACTACCTACATATAATCACTCCTGTATCCCTAATGGGATATGCAGAGCGGAAACGACCCAAACAAAGGTCGTATCGCCATTTCTGACAAGTTTTGAGGGTTATTCCAGTTCTAGTTATTCTAATTACCATACCCAATATAAGAGAAAAGGAAGGATGATTGGTCATCTGATACGACATGATGTTTTTTTTTAGAACAAGAAACATCACGAAGAGCAAAGTGGAAGGAAAGAGAGGGAGAGGCAGACCAAGACGCAGTTTTTTCGACCACTTCAAAGAGAATATAAATGTCAAGTCGTACCAGTAGACTAAAGAACTGGCATTTGACCTGGAGCGATGGCGAATGCTCCACCGACAAGAGCGCTGCTCTTAAATTGAAGAAGAATATAAAAACAAATATATTTTAAGGTGTCTATGTTTTGCTTGTATACCACTAATATGCATTATAATGATCATGATCTTTATGCGCTGTCCATCCCGTTACATTCGATGGGTACTACGTGTCCTAGAATTAATTACTGAGATTATAATGCGTGATTGTTGATTAAACTAGAACTGCTAACTAATGGTGTCTTTTATTTTTGTTTCAGGTAATGGCAGCAAAAAAAACGGACTTTATGTTACCCTATGATGTACTCGTCATAGATGTAAGCTCTTAAATAAGTACGTACAAGAATCCAGTCCCATAAAGGTGGTCAGTAGTAATAATAGTAACATGAATATGTGTCACTGGCCCAAACCAATTTTGGTCCAAAAATATATTTCCTAAATCATTGTCGGCCTCCAAACGCCGCGGGGGGTCGATTTATGTTCATTTTTCTTGGATCGATACTTTTTTATTAACACCATACGACCCATGGTGTCCATTACCCAGACTTTTATGGTCATGTGGGTTGAATATAGTCTTTCTTATGGGTGTCTTTCAGGCTGAGTTTTTTTTTATTAATTTATGAATACGGTATTAACGGTGTCTTTACCGTTGTCGGCGAAATGCGCGTGCGATGCGACATGTTATAAACTTGGCCCCTGTTACCGCCTTAAGCCGGTCGTAAAGTTTGACATTTGGTCATAACTTGGCCACAACACTAGAAACACCGCACACTGCTATTATATTATTTTTCATTTTAATTGTAGGACGGCGCAATAAAAAAGTAATATTTTTAATTTATATTCGGTTTTTATGTGCAAGCTCCTTATTTTTAGATGCTTTAATTGCTGTTGTAACTACTTATTTCTTAAAAATAAACAGGAAGCCAACGTATGGAATTAAATAGGGAGTCTACTCGGAAGTTTTATTACTCAATAACTTAATGAGCTTTATTTAAACTAAAGGAGAGGTAGTCTATACATACGTAACACAATACAGCAACATAACGGTTTTGATAAAAACCTTTAGAAATAACTAGCAAGTTTTTCATTCCACTCCGCTTTGCTATAAATCTAGATTAATATTTTTCATTCAACTTTATCACTCTCTGTCTCTTAGTATATATCTCTAAAAAAAACTTTCTTATTTGTAATTTTAGCATTCATATCTATCCACTAAGCTATATTTGACACATATTCCCCCATCATAAACATGAGAACCGCGTATTTCATCTAATTAACAAGACACTTCGGAATACCTCACTTTATTCCTAGTTATAATCAAAATATTATGACTCTTGTAATAGCATTTTTGCCCTAAATTCTCCAAACACTCTTCTACATTCATCATTCAATGCTTGCTACAAACCAAGTGTTTTATAAGAACTGAATATGGGTAAGCAATAGTCTTCAAAATATGATAGAACGAACGCAAAACTTTTGAAACATCTAGGTTTATATAGGCATGTTATTTAGGACAGACTTATTGTGTTGGTATCCCGGCTGTAGTACTTATAGTAAAAAGAGGTAAGGTATGTCACGAGGGGCAATATAAAGATTCTTCAAAATTATTATGGTAAAGATACTTCATATTTTAATAAGTTAATATTTCCGCTGCAGAATGTACCTATGGCAAGAAAACTATTCTCGCAAAATGGAAATGTGCTCGGCGAAATTCATACTCAGTCGAGTTGGTTTAGAAATCAAGTTTACTTGGAGTAACATTAAATTAAAAAAGTAATTTCAGATGACATAAATTCCTTTTAATTTAAATGACGACAGGATGCAGGAATCTATCCAGTATTATCTATTCTAAAAATAACTCAATATGCGGACGTGCACCGCATCATGTCATACTAAATATTAAATTGCATTATCCTTATTTAGTCGGTCTATATTTATTTAGTGTTAACTCTTCCGTTACCTAAATGTTCGTTTATTAGTACTTACTTAACTACCAAGATTATTTTAGTACCTACCTTATATGATACGATACCTAAAGACAAGCATAGATTTTTGACATCTTTTGGCACAAACGTTTTAAAGTAAAATCTGTAGTCTGAAGTAACATAAAAAAATGCGGCTACCTATATCACAAGTAGTTATGACTTATCTTGACTTTTACTTAAAGCCACCGTCAAAACAAGGAACAAACTGGTACAGTCAGCTCCTTAAAAAGTAGTCCGTAATTCATTCTCGATTTACGTTCGAAAGGCGTTGAAAATCGGATTAATTATAGCTCACCACTCACCACTGCGGATCGTTGTCGACAGACAGACAACTGTGCTATTAATATAATTTTCCTGTCCTTATATATTACAATTTACACCCATATATGTTACTAGAAAATTATCAATTGTGTACAGTTGGTATCAGAAAATATGAGCTACCTTAAGATACAAGGTTCATTGACCGAGTTGACTCAACTATCCGTCTAAAAATCTCTTTGTATCCAAATTCCGGTACTAAAGTTTTGAATTTCGAATTGTTTCCGTCACGTCTCTCCCTTGCCGGCTTATCTGCGCATCTCGCCTGCGCCGGCGCAACGGCAATGAACTTGCACTGCGCACTGCACGGTCTGCGCGTGAGTTTGTTTCGGGGCGACGCCGCCTTTGATATCAGCTGTCGGCCGCTTTTGAGCTAAATGCGTGTGTTTGGGACCGAGTTGCGGTGATACATGAAATGAGGCTAAAGTTCTGTAGTTTTGCCCACGTTTGATATGGTTATTTTTATGGCATAAGTCAAACAAACAGATATGTTTCTATATACATATGTTTTTATTGTTACCTATATACTAAGCCTATTTGATCCCACTGCTGGGCAAAAGCCTCCCCCGCGGTCTTCCATTCAGTACGGTCTAGCGCCACAGTCGGCCAATTCTTTAAGTAGGCATCAAAATCATCACGCCATCGTTTTCAGGGCCTACCTCTCCGGCGAAAGCCATTTTGAGGTATCCACTGTTCAGTGACGATTTTTGCCCAATGATCTGGGTGCATATGTAATTGTTTTATATTTTTAAAGTATATTCTACTGGGTATCAGCTACACAACTAAATAATCGAGTTCAATCTTGTTAAGTTGGATTAAACTGAATAAGCCGCAGTAAAAGTGGGCCAACTGTATTTACTTTAGCAGGGAAAGCCTGAGTTTATACGCTCTTTCGACTTTATCTGTAACATAAACAAACACTTATGAATAAATCTGCAGATATGTTGCTCTGGATACATAATTTCAACTTTAATTAACTGTACGGTGACACTTTATAAAATACAGGTTGTGGAATTATATCTAGAACTTATTTAAAAAGTTCTTTATATTAAACCTGCTTCACACTTCGCTTCCTCGATACGAGTAATATCAAAGAATGCCGCAAAAATAGGTGTTATGATTTTGACGTTTATTTTCAATATCCTGATATTTATGCGGTGAATTAAATTGTATTAAGATCACAAACAAATATACTTAAAATGGAATTAGTGTATAATAGGTACGAGTAGGTACTTACTGTGCAAAAAATACAATAAATGCAGGTCAATCAACTATAAAGAAATATTGCAATTTTAAAGTTTATTTCTGTTTGTGCATATTCTTTTATTTTACATCTTTACGCTCAAACCTGGATTAAGACATAGCTTAGTTTATTTATAGGACTTTATTTTAAAAGGCGAATTTTGAAGGCATCGGTTAAAAATCTAATCTTAAAGTTCACATCAGTCTAATAATTTTTACTCTCAAACAGTCATTGACCTCTTCCTTTTCTAAGATGGCGGTACAAATCGCCAATGGGATCTGAAGAGTCACATAATTTTCGTCATATGGCGTAATTGTAAAACATTGTTAAGAATATCATATCGAAATAAAAAAAAAACACTGAAAGTTCACGCGCTTATTAATTCTACTCCCAAAAAGCCATTGACCTTTATTTTTCCAAGATGGCGGAACAAATCGCCAATGGGATCTGAAGAGTTACGTAATGTTCGTAATTTGGCCGTTTGGCTGACCGTGTCGCCCCGCAGTCTGCAGGCTTCGACCAGTTTGACCCCAGGGGTCACTGTCCTGATTGAACAGGCGGAGATTTTCGGCAGATAAAGCCTTAAAAATAACGGAGATTTGGAGTGAAGTATGACTTCTAAAAATGTAAGGATTTCTGTTTCAAGTTTGATGCATTGTGAATATTTTAATTAGGTAGGTATAGTTTCGTTTCGTTTCATTCGGCTCTTTTATCTCCCGTAACAGTTACTCAATTTTGTCTGCATATGGTAGTGGCTTGATTCTGTCATTTGACGCTTTACAAAAAGTGGCTAAAGCCAACTAGAGCTATTTCTTTCCGGCAACGTTAGCACACACGATTGACATCTCTATGGTAGGTCTTTCCTTATTTCAAGATTATTTTTTTGCGAAAGATCGATTATCGGCTGACTCATTTACGATTCCCCATTAAAAAACGCCCACACGTGATCAAAACACTCTTCAACGTACCTAACTGTAAGTACATACAAGCTTTAGGCTATCGATCATACACTCGGTGGCAAAAAATGTGATATCATGATCTAATCACCGTACTCATTATAGGTGCGTGCGCGCATCTATCATCGCACGCGAGTCACCGTTATAGTGCACATGTTTAGGATAAGATCATAATCTAGAGTAATCTGTCTAATGCTATAATTGTTTACGATGGCCTAAGGTAAACTGGATGTTTACGATGACCTACATACATACTTACATGCATTATATTAATAATGCCTTTATTCCCTACGAAGGAGACAGCATCGACGACGGTCACATAATGGACGGTCTAGGCCAGAGTTGACCAAAATCTAAGATAGCTCACCCAAAAACATTTTAAATCTGGTATTCCTTACACGTCAAGGGAACGCTGTAAGCTTCTTATCATTGAACTCCGGTGAACTTTGTTGCAACTTAGAAAAAATAATAAGAAAGTAACAAATGATTATTACATTTTATTTGAATTTACAAAGATTACCGCCTGCCAACGCAGCTCTTTTTTCTTCACGGCTCAACCCCTTCCCAAAAAGACTACACTGCCTTTAATGACCTAATTAACCAGTCTGCTGGTTGTCATAATCTCCCGGAGTTCAAATTTCATCGTCTCTGTAACTTCTCTCTTTCTCTGAAACCGGGGTCGTTGCACTCTTGAACTTGGGTAAGGTTCACGACCGTTACGGAAGCTTAACTACAAAAAAGTGCTGGTGAAATAATGGTAGCGATGCCGAAATAACGTCTGGTGATTGTACGTGACTTTGGTGAAAATTCCAAGATTAGATTGGTAGGTATGCGATCTGGTTGGATAAGATTTTGGTTTCTAGGTAATCTGTGGTATTAGTAACTAATGTGTGGTGATAAAAATTAGTATACTAAAATTATAGTTTTCTTCCTAACAATCGCTTTTAAAACATATGTCTTACCGATGCATACCAAAAATGAACTGCCATTTACTTTTAAAAGAGGATGCCCTCTAACATAAAGCTTTACTAGCCATTTCTTGCAAATGCACACTCCTGCGCATTCGGCGTCTCGTTTAATGTTTAACGAAAACTGCACGGGAGTTCCTAAAAAGTAAAGCAAAGAGCAATTGTCAAATGACGGCAATAAAAAAAAGAATTTTTAAAATAAACTAATTACATTATCGTAGCATATTTTTTTGCTGATGACTGATTTACTTATTTACAGTAGCCTCCTAGTTCTATAGGAAAACTCATATGATATAATTGTAGAGTATACTAATACCATACTAATACTAAGTCTTAAGTGTAATATTACGTATTTACTCTGTGGGTTTACTACTCTTCGTACTGAAATAATTCTAACTACTGATTGGTTTTCTCCTCCATCAATAACCATTATATATTTATTGCTTTCCGTAATTATTGGAATCATCAGAACATCTCAATAATTGCTAACTATTCTTGAAACTTATTAGCCAAAGGTAGTTAGTATATCGTGTTAAAACAAATGTAAAAGCTATAGACAAGTTCTCATAAAAATATCTCTATAATTAAGGTGTTATAATTAAGAACTTAGTGATTAGATTCAGTGGTAATTCCATGCTGGGTTGGGAGCAATAAAACATAGAATATTCCAGCTTCTTCTCTTCCTGGCAATCAGTACTAGTAATTAGACTCTGCTTACCCTGTAACGGATGTAGTCGTGATTTTATGTATAATATGTTAAACAGAACTTGCTTGTGCACTGTCGTTCGCATAGATGTTTTCAATGTTTATGTTTATTTATCCCATTTAGCATAATTAAAAATACGTCATAAAGTTTTATTGCCTTTCTTCGGTTGCAATTACATAACCTCAAATTATAGTTTTTAGAAACGAACTGTTATACCATTTTACTACGCAAATTGAGTGAGATTATATTTAACGAGTATTGTAAAATCTAGGGTTAATGATTCTGGTACAGCTTGAATGGATAATTTATTTTCGCGGGAAAAACATTTATTTGCCCTGGTTTATTGATATTATTTAAAAATATTTATTTTTTTACACAAAAACAGAGCTGTCTCTGTTCTTCTTTAGGTAAAACGTGTGTTTATGTCTTGCTGCTACAGAAATTACAGGCGATACATTAATTACAGATTTACAAACGTGTAGACAGACAGCCATAAATTTTCAAAGGCGTGCAGAGCATTCAATATGTAAACATTATGGTTTTATACAGACATGTTAAAATTGTAGTCCGACTGCCAAGATATGCAGTTAAAATGTGGTTACATGTGCCAACCACCACAGGGATTCAAGGATTTCAGTGTAGTTAAAGGCGATGGGCTGACAAATTTGTTACTGCAGCAGTAAAAAAAGTACAGATCTATCTGAAAGAACCCTTAAAACTTGCCAGACGTGGCGCATCCACTTTTGTTTTGGTAATTGACGCTCTTCCTACCCCATAGGAATGAAGACGTGATTGTATCTATCACGGGTATCAATGTAGGTATGTATTTTTTAATGAAAATCAAAATACATATTTGCTAGTATCGATGCGGTCGGTCTACCTATATGAACCCCATAATGACACATGAGGAGTGATCGAGACGCATGCGCCGGCGCCGCTCTGACGTTGAACCGCTAACATAAATCTGCAAGTTATGTGCTAGAAAATAACATGCTTCTGGGTGATTGTTGGTGATTCTTCAAGGGTGGTATGGAATATCTTATTTATTTCAAGACAGAGAAAATAATGATGAACCTACAGGTCATGAAATGCGTTTTTATTACGAGTAACATCGAAAATTTAAGAAGCAGATTCCGTTTTTATAATTTATACTGTTTTGATGTCACCCTTGCTTAAAGAAGACCTACTTCATATTCCTCGAAAGCCAATAAATCATATTCACATATGAATATGAATTCTCCAGCAGACTTGAACTAAGAAACCTCTGGCGTCGGCCAGTGGCGCCTGCGCACCTCATACAATATTAATGCTAGCAGAGCGCCAATTAAACGCTCACTGATTTAGCTGAGAAAAACCATGTCTAGACGGGAAAATGCCTGTATATAAATAATGTTTAGAGGATAATCTGTCGCTTAGTGGGAAACCGTTTAAAATATTACCTTTTTGCCGATGAGACCACATTTCTTGCTGGAATAATTGCCGGGAAGAAAAAGTTGTCACAACACTCACAAGTTACTTCTGGTAGGCTTCGAACGAATATAACTCAGTCTTTCCGGTCTGAGGACATGGACGAGACTACGTGGTCTACTCTTGTGAATTGGAATTGGAATTGGAAGGTATTAAAATTTACCATATTCTACTTGCGGTCTATGGTACTTTCCATATGGCATCAACATGTACATTATCATTATCAGCTCATATGCGTCCCTACCAAGGGTCATGAGCCTACCCTCAATGGGGCGATTGATTTACATGTAGAGGTTTATTTAGCAAATAATGAAATTGTTTATATTAGTAAGTGTACATTTACTTCCACGCTGGACTGGGAATGATAGAAAAACATAGAATGTGCCAGCTGCATCTCCTCCCGGGCATGCTGTTAAAATCAGCTAAGAGATTTGAGGGTTTCAGTATTGTAACTTAGGCGATGGGCTGACAACCCGTCACTATATCAATATCCATGACCATCTGAAATAACCCTCAAAACTTGTCAGACGTGGCGAAATGACCTTTGGGTCGTTTTCGCACTGCCTACCCCATTAGGGATAAAGGCGTGATTTTATGTTTGTATGTATGTACATTTATTGATACATATTTTAATATCATTTACGCAAGACGCTGTCTGTCTTTTCAAGTTTAAAAGTAATTTAGAAAACTAATTACTTAGTGCAATTCCTCACCTTGGTGTCCAAACGCAAAGTTAATTACGAATGTGTGGAAATAAGCTTACATAGTTAACTAACATCCGTACGCATCTAATCATTCACCCATACATTACTGGTAAACATAGGCTATTCGAACCACTAATAATACGATTTAATTTGATGACGAAAAAGAAGTAATAAGAAGAGAAAAAAAGAAAGAAGAAGTCTACAAATGCAAAATATTACGTCTTTATCGTAGTGCCGATCATTCATCCTAAAAAAGATGGATATGACCTATCTACCTATACCGGGTGTAAGGGACAGCGTCCCGCAAATTTATAGGGGTTGCTCAGTCAACGATACTGAACACATATCACCAGGATTTTTTTTCAGGAAATGAAAAAAAAATTTTGCTTTTGCATACAAATTGTCTGATCAATGTGGTCATTTTGTATGAAAAGGCAAATTTTTATTTTCACTTTCTGAAAAAAATTCCTGGTGGTAGTTGTTCAGTATCGTTGACTGAGCAACCCCTATAAGTTTGCGGGACGCTGTCCCTTACACCCCGTATATGGTCTGTTCTCACTATTCCGATATGAACGTTACTAACTTATAGTCACAATTTTTCTGGCACAGCGCATTTAGACATAACGATTCAATAAAAATAAATGTTATAAAAATACATTTGTATGGAAACTAAATGGGTGCCACCACGGGCGGTTTACTAGGGTATACTATAAACCTCCTGATAGCTTTATAACTGTCGCTTCGTACCGGCGCGTGGTAATGGATTTAAATCTAGATAATTTGTCATCATTCCTACCTGGTAAGACTGAGTGAAACATGGTAATTTCATCGAGCTTTCTTGCCTAGGGGGATAAAATGTGAAGTCTCTCTTTATGAAAGTTGACGTGTGTTATAAATGCTATCAAATACTTATTTATTTCTTTAACACTCTGACGTGATGTGGCAACTTTTCTTCATTAAAATTCTGTTAAAACTGTTGGATCCCAGACTTACCTTACTCATCGTCGCATTTCCTTGTCGCCTTTTCGTCAGTCTTCTTGGTTCCCTTGTCGTCAGTCTTCTACAGATTATCAAATGTCAATCATCATAAATCTAAATTTGTGATGATAACATAATCTTTTGGAACTCCTTGTACAGTGATTCTTTCCATCTTCATTACATTTCCGTTCAAATGGTTATTACAGTAGACTTCCAGTCCTGTTCCTATAACAGTCTTACGAATACGGTAGCCGAAGCTTCGGTTTAGCAATAAATTTAAACTTTATAAGCTCCGCAAACACTAAAGTAGAAAGTGACAGACGTTCTTACAAACCACAGATAGGAAAACCTGTGATGATGCTTGTATTTCCCTAAGCCCCCTCAAAACCACGCCTGTATCCTATACGGATTAGGCAGACTAATGTCTGCCTAATGAAAGCCGCTGACGACTTCAAAAAAATATTTTGGGACAATATAATATTTTTAAAATTAATTTAAGTTACATTATATAACTATTCGATAATCAAATATTAAAAAAAAAACAATGTCGAGTCTAAACCTTTTCCTAATCTGTGTTACCTGCGCGTACGCAGCCTCCGCCTTTTTCAAGCGTACCAACTAAGGTGTAACCCACTTGGCAGGAAGACACTTTTTTACACCAATACACCTAAGCAAATTGTGCCTTAACAGTAATTAGGACTGTGCTTTCTAAGGCGCGACAAGTCGGTGCGACTGCCGCACGTGTGGTGTTTGCTTAAGCTGACCTGAAATACTTATTGTTGGATTGGAGGTTGTAAAAATGTTTGTAGGTGTGAATGGACACAAGGTATCTAACTTTAGGTAGACTAGGCAAGGCAGACAAAATAACTCTGAAAGCGCAACGGAGCCTATATACAGGGTGGCCCAAAGAGTGACGTCTAAAGACAAAAATCAGATTCCTTAGGTCAAGGGGTATCCAAATCATCCCCATGTATGTTCAGCGATTTTTAATGGTTTAGGAGTTATGAATTTTTTAAGTAATTTTCGAGGAAAATCGACCTGAGTGGCTTATTTATTTTTTATTATTTTTTGGGTTAAGTATTTTCACAAGGTTTTTCTTTTGATATTATCCTATTGAATGGTTCTAGTAACCATAAAAGTTTCAGCATCCTTGCTCTAATGCAAGTTAATTATTTTTTAATCGGAATTTAGAATTTTAAGTCCGTGCTAGACCGTTATAAATTTTTAACTTGAAATTAAAAATTGATTAAGGTAATCCCATAGCCTCAAACTAATTTTAAAAACTCCGCTGGACTCTTAAGTAACATTAACATCGAAAAAAAGTTGTACTTAAGGGGGCATTATCCACAGAAATCAGCCTTTAAAGGTGGGTAGAGGGAAAATTCCTAAGTTTGCAAATTGATTTAAAAAATAAAAGGTAAGTGTTTTATCATTAATAATGAACAATTAAGTTAGGAAGTGTGTCAAGTTACCGGAAAAATTAAATAATTTGTTGTAAAATAAAAATAAAAACAATTTTTATTAAATTTATGATGTTTGAGTGAAATGTCCTAAGAAAATGCTTCACTTTGTGGATTTGCTTATGATTTCTGTATCGATAGCCATGTAGCAGGTGAGAAGTATCAGAAAAATACAAAATGTCAGATTTGTAAGGATTTTTTAATAAAAAAAAAATAATTAAATGTTAAAAAACTTACTTTTTCGCATCAAAAAGTTTCACAGTTGCTATCTCTTCCACACATTTACCTGTTAAATAAGTCACGAAAAAGAAATCGTAAGCAAATCCACAAAGTGTAGGACATTCCACAAAAAACATAAATTGAATAAAAATTGAAATGTTTAATTTTACATCAAATTATTTTATTTTTGCGATAATTTGACACACTTCCTCACTTAATTGTTCAGTATTAATGATAAAACATTGCCTTTTTATTTTTTAAATCAATTTGCTAACTTAGGAATTTTCCCTCTACCCACCTTTAAAGGCTGATTTCTGTGGATAATGCCCCCTTAAGTACAACTTTTTTTCGATGTTAATGTTACTTAAGAGTCCAGCGGAGTTTTTAAAATTAGTTTGAGGCTATGGGATTACCTTAATCAATTTTTAATTTCAAGTTAAAAATTTATAACGGACTAGCACGGACATAAAATTCTAAATTCCGATTAAAAAATAATTAACTTACATTAGAGCAAGGATGCTGAAACTTTTATGGTTACTAGAACCATTCAATAGGATAATATCAAAAGAAAAACCTTGTGAAAATACTTAACCCAAAAAATAACAAAAAATAAATAAGCCACTCAGGTCGATTTTCCTCGAAAATTACTTAAAAAATTCATAACTCCTAAACCATTAAAAATCGCTGAACATACATGGGGGTGATTTGGATACCCCTCGACCTAAGGAATCTGATTTTTGTCTTTGGACGTCACTCTTTGGGCCACCCTGTATATAATTATACTTACATTTTATATATAATTATACTTGCGTTATTACTAATTTATTTTATATTGTTTGCAAAAAGTTCCTGTAAGACGTGATTGTATGTTTTTAAAAATGCATACCTTTTTCATTAAAACAAATTATACTACATGTTTAGCTCAAATGTCTTATTTTATTAAACCACATTTCTTTGCATGCCGATTGCCTATTAGCCAGGTCTTAGTGACATATACATTTAAATTCTTACATACAAAATGCAACATAATGTACTAATGTGGGTACATTAACATGGAGATATTGCAAAGATCTCTTGCTGTTATTGTCAACATGTGTTGTTACAACACATTAGTAATTTATTAATATGGTTTGTCGCCAGTGTGTCACGTGCCTTAGATACTTATGCATAGTTTGTATTAGCTTAGCTTTCAATTAGCCTAGATTATAGTGTTATTGGATTTCAGGACGGAAAAAATATGTAGTCGTTTTTATTTTTATAGAAGAGCAAAAATAAGTTATACAGTGATACGTCTTAAAGGAAAATAATGTTGCCGTGTAAACTGACCCTGATTTAAAGCTCTGATTAGATTATATTACTTAAGATGAATAGAACAGTCTGTTTCATAGTAAATATAACTACCTACTTAATATGGTTAAGGATATGTCAGTGATATACCTAAACCAGGTTTTGTCAGTGATATACCTAAACAAGGTTTGCTTACATTATAAAGATCCCACATTCTACTTGTTCACAGCCAATAAATAGTGTAAATAATGGCGACATTCCCACAATACATAATGGATTCTCGTCCTATCCTAATAACATGCGCAGACGCAAGCTTAGCGCCGCCGTCGCGACGACGACTCAACAACGATAAATAACTTGCATCCTTTTCTAATGTTTACAGAAAATTTATTCCAATTACATAATATATGCTACTTCTTATGTACTATACTAGCTTTCCGCCTGCGGTTCCACCCGCGCTAATTATGATGAATATGAAAGATGTCCATCTCCAGGTTACCAAATATCACCATGCCAAATTCCAACAAAATCCTTTCAGCTGTTTAGGCGTGAAAGAGCAACAAACAAACAAACTGACACACAGAGTTACTTTTACATTTATAACAATAAAGTAAACTTTTCAGGTGCTTGTTCTTACTCATCCTCATCCTAATGAAACCAACGCGAAATTATATGGCAAAAACTTATATAAATAGGTTTTGCGGTCAAAGATGCAGACAGTAGCCAGTAAACTAAGAAATCTAAACCTCAAAGAATTCTAACAAAAGCCTTTATATACCTTAATGCCACTTTTACCGCTGCGTATTTACAAAAGGGCATTGTTGCCCGTGGGAAGGGGCCTTAGGGGGCAACTAACGGGCCCTAGACCTGACTGACCCTGGTCAGACCACCGCAGGCCAGACCTCAGAGCCTAGACCTCAAGAAGGTCATTAAGTACGTGGTTGTGGTATGGCCGTGTGCTAAGTAACCACCGTTGATATTTAATGCAAATAATCAACAAATAGGTAATACGAAACTTATCATAGTACGTCGTCTCGTTGTAACGTCATAATGTCTCATTATGATGACGTTGACGTTCCCCTACCCCGCAAGGGATGAAGGCGTGATTATATATGTGTATAAAAGATGGTGTTTTCACCATGACATTTTGAAATAAATTTTATTATACATACCTACTTACAAACTGTGATATAAGTAGATAACAACGTGAACTGGATATTCATTAATTTAGTCATATTCGCTCCCTCTTTTCTCACGTATTAGTAATAGGCGCCCCAAAGTCGTAACAGAGGTCAAACAGACAAAGATCAAAATGTGATGTGACAATATTTTCGAAACACATAATGATACATTATGAACGTGTAGATTATAACTTAATTTGCCAAGTTGTAATCAAAGTAATAAATCATTGAACAAATTTCGGCTTACGCGCTGTCATTGTGCACTTTTATTTATTGTGATTGTGATTAGGAGCTAATAACATATTTAAGGCGTGTTTGTATGTAGCAATTAGCCATTGAGCTCTTTATAGTGATTAAGTAATGAAAGATTTGGTGGTAATAAAAAATAAATATCGTTACGTAATAATAAGCTTTTTCGGCATAAAGTTATATCGTCACTGTAAGGCTAGATTTTTGTCGAGGAATTGTAAGAGGTTTGTCGCCATAGGTATGGTATTGAGCTCAGGGATTTTGACGCGATTTTTCTCCATAGCACAAATGAGATGTCATTTATTAATGTCTGTATTCTGTATTGTAGGAGTATCTCCTTCCTACATAATACTTAAAGATTAAGGTTTAAAGCACTTTGAATGTCCTTTCTGTCGATATTCTCCTTATAATGGACCAACATTTACGAATAGGTAAAGTTCGAATTTCCCATTACACATTGAGAAACAGTCCACAATACAAAAGGTCACCTGCAAACCGATATTCCCCTTAATGTCCCTTAATGGGAGGGCCCATAAAAGGCCCTAAGGAAGCGAAACAAGAGACTCACATTATAGTTATAGGGCACACTAAAAGTGGCAATTAAATACTATTATAGGAGTAATTGAGCTATTTTAAGATAATGGCGGTGTGTGGACAGGAATATGTTAGGAATTATTGAATAGTACCACAAATTTTGATTGGTATTAATCGGAGGAACGTATTCTGAAAGCAAAAGATAAGTCTTCGTTTCTAGTCGTGTGAGTTGTTGGGTCGAACAACCTAATGATACTTGTCAGTGTTTTTAAACTGCCTTCTGACTTGGTTTTTGTGTCTGGAACAATCGCTATCAATGATTGACCGACAAAATTGAACGTTAACGCACAAATTAAGTATACGGCCGCGCGGCGCGCCCGGACAGATGGTCCACTCGGAACTAAGCGCCATTTTGCTCACGCACACATTGACGTTGCGTTTTCAGGCCGTCTCGGGCAGTCTCGGCTAGGCGTTCAGTCCGGCTGTCGCGCGATTGTTACTGTATAATCACGTTATGTTAGCTACGCATTGAAAAAAAATAATGCTCTGCTACCCATTTAGGCATGTAGGTATAATAAGATACATGTGTAAACATGAAGCACCTAACCTACTCTATTTCAAAATTCGGAGTTAGTACAGTAGCAACCCTAGGTAGTCTAGCCAGTTTAGGTAGTTATTTTCGAGAACGGCCGGAGCGGGCTTTCTGAACCCTCTCTATTTTGTGGTTAACGTTACTCATTTTTTTTTTTTTTAAATAGCCTCGCACACAATCAAAAGCGGAAATGACACCCAATCGATACAACCTTGGGGCATCATGATGACGCCCAAAGCCAAAGATAAGGAAATCAAACTCGTTAAGGGATCGTGACATTTGTACTGAAAATTGAGCGAATTGGCCAAAATGCCGCGTCACTGTATTCGAATAAAGGTCTCGACAGACAGAGGGCGTGAACACACGTCGCAATCGGACTTACGAAGCGTGTTGCTTTTCATGCTGCTGGACTGGGAGCGATAAATAACAAAGTATGTTCCAGATGCTTCTTTTGCTAAGCATATCTACTGTAAGAACCAGCACTTGGTGATAGCCGAGGATTTCAGTGAATTTTAATTTAGATGTGCGACTGACAACCTGTCACTATTTCGATCGATAGATACACATTACTTTTCTGGACCATTGATTGCCTACTACCCTATTACCAATAAGGGATAAAACCGGGACTATATATGTATGTAGAGACTTATTTGTGAGAGGAAACTGTATAAAATTATTGCAAAGTATTTGACGACGTAAACACCTTTTATCGGTTGAGACCCTTATTCAGGGTGTTCGTTCAGGGTTCTTTTAGCGCCAACGAGACCTCTAGACAATGAGCCCTCAGGGTTGGCGCCGAACTTTATGACAGTTAACACTTTTGGCGTCAATAGAGGTCATTTTCATCATGTCGTGACGATGCAGAATTGAAACTGATACAGCAAGTTGAGGTGCATTTTCAAGTTTTAATACCAATTTATTGTTGTCGGCTTTTGCTGCAACGTTGCAATTCTTTATATTTTAAAAGCATTGTATTGTTATTTGAAACGAGTGGTTTATAAAAATACAGGAAAGTCTGTTGCATCATGTAGAAATTAAATCGCACGTAAGTGACATAATCCCATATTTTCTAAGTAACCGTTAAGAACTCAGCCGTTATTTTGTAATTTTACAAACATAAAAGACACGGAAACAGTTCGTTAACTATGTAACCCTCCATACAAACTACAACTTAATTTCCACCAAAAGATCGCACCTTACAATTACAAAACCTTTCAACCATTAATTACAACTGCGATAGACGAATTACAATTGTAATTACTTGTTGAAATCTCCAATTGTGTGCGTAAGCGCAGGTTTCGCTTTTGATTTTCCCACGACCTGTTCCACATTGAAAATCGTTGTTTTCTCCACAATTTCGATCTTTACCGTAAATTGCCATTCTATAATGGAGTCGGTCAGTGTGCCAGTCAGTCAATCAGGGCAAGTAAAAGGGATCTTTCTATGTCAGTCAGCAAATATCCTGAGCGGGTCACTCGTCAAATGGTCGGTCACGATTCCAGCCTTTTGTGGATATGTCGGTATTGTTTATCACTGTTGTGTGAAACGTCTTTGGTATGCAAAGTCTAAAGGTATGGCTTTTTAGCGTATGCAGAAAATTTTATGAGTGTTTAGGTTCCTTGCTATTTAGGTACATTGGGTGAGAAGAAATACGAAAATCCTCGTCACAGCACACTCAAAGTACTATAGCGATACCCAAACCTATTCGCGTCTTTAGAATGAAACAACATGTTGTATTGTTGATGTATTATGAGTCTTAATCGTTACATTATGCAAGCTTATTCTTTAATTTTATTGAAGTAACTAACACCATATCAACAGAATCGTGTGAAAAGGGTCATTATTTAAGTAGGTAAGGGCCGTTCTGACACCTATGCGCACACGCATCTCACAGAGGTCAGCGCGGCGCGTAGGCGCAGCATGAATGGATACGTGAATAGTACGACCACGTTTTAAATGAACGTAGCGAAAAAAGAAACTAACGCAACCATCTTGGGATTTGACATTCTCTCTCTCTCTTCTCGTGTGCGTTGCAAGTCGATCGACCAGATGGACCCTGGTGTCGCAGCTAATATAGGCCTCTGAAATGGTTTGTGTAACGACCACTATCAAAGACAGCGACCGGGACCGAACCGACGGCCTAACGTGCCCTCCGAAGCACGGAGGAATCCTTTTTCTTTTCGGACGATCAGGTGATATTTAACCTGCAATGTCCTAACAAAACTGAGGAAAGGATGAAATCACACAAAGTGATAAATTAACAAATATCAACTTTGTGTTGCCCCTCTGGGAATCGAACCCAGAACCTCCGGATCGACAGCCCATGGCTCAGACCATTAGACCACGGAGGCAGTTGCCATTGATTTGACAGTTCTCCTTATACTGCGCCTCGCCCACGTTCATTAATAACGGTGTCGTACTCTAAAGTGTTTTATAGACGAAAGCCGACGGTGAATACGCTGCCCATTCAGAAAACCACTTTACATAAAGATGCGACACTTGCAAGTGGAAAAGATTGGTTTGAAATGGGCTGGGAGTAAATTGAGAAACTGGTGATTTCAAGTGTCTGAGGTGGAATGCGCCGCCTCTTAGCAAAGAAATCACTTCACAGCAAAACATGTCATGCTTAGGTTTTGTCTGCATGATATTCTTGTCTTCCATGCTGGACTGGGAGCGATAGAAAAACATAGAATGTGCCAGCTGCATCTCCTCCCGGGCATGCTGTAAAAACCAGCTAAGGGATTCGAGGGTTTCAGTATATTGTGAGGTAGGCGATGGGCTGACAACCTGTTACTACAGTAGTATACCTACAGATCTATCTTAGACAACCCTCAAAACTTGTTTGGGTCGTTGACGCTCTGCCTACCCCATTAGGGATAAGGGCGTGATAGTATGTAGATGTAGATATTCTAAAATATTTAGGAGCCAACTACGAAACGTAATTCTTTTTACTACGTACCTACCTACACTACATCTTCTTGGTACCTAAGCTCGCTCCATCGTCGACTCTACTACTACTAGACTGAAATTAAGAGCAAACCCATTTCCGATAATAAAATAAATAAAAAAAACTCCTTTATTGCATAATTTATTGTCACAGTTCCTTCAGTAAATAAATACAGGTATTAAAAACTCTATTATGTAATTCTTTGGCGTTTACATTTTCATTTTACGATTTACTTATTATGTCTTCAATTTTATTACGGAATAAATTATTTCCTTCTCATTTATATTTTATTCTATGTCTATTCCTTGGATAATATAATTATAGTAACTTCCTTCATTAAATACAAGGCTTTTCACACTCATCTAACTAACATCTATTTTAATACAACCTCACAGTTTTAATTGTACCAATTCCATATTAAACAGTGTCATAATCAACCTTCTTAAGGTGTCAGATGGAATGTTGGATGAGTCGACCATAGATGGTCTTATTACTATCGATTATGACCACGTAACTGGTCAGAAACCTATTACAGTACAGGGCCGTTAATTCGACACTTGGGAAAAGATGTTTGCAATCTTTGTCCAAGTGCAACAGTAATAACGTTCTACAAACTAAAACTTGCTGATGGACAATATTTATGGTCTTGTATTGCAACAGCAATGGTCTGTGGTGGCAATTTGATTACCATTTTCGTCAAAAGATGGCGGTTCTATGTTTAGAATAATCTCGCAAAGGCTACTTGGTGGATAATGATGTCATAAATATTATAATAAATAAGGTGCTCGTAATCATTAAGAAGATTATTAAGGCTGTTGAACTTATTACAACCTTATAAGGGTGAGTTAACTTCAAGGAACCTATGATTATTCAGGGTCAGAAAATAAATCATTGTCTGCAAAAACTACATCTACGCATGCATTTTATGGAAAAACAGCTGCAGATATCTTTTAAAATGTCTTTTTATTTCTTAAAAATAAGTTTTTCTTCTTACGCTGAAATTTCCATTTTAGGTAGGTATATTTTATTTTTTCATATCTTTATCTTTATACTGGGTGTAAGGGACAGCGTACCAGAAACGGATAGGGGTTGCTCGGTCAACGAAATTGAACAAATTTCACCAGGACATTCTTTCAGGAAATTTAAAAAGATTTTGCCATACAAAATGAGCACCTCGACAATTTGCATGGATAAGCCATTTTCTTTATCATTTTCTGAAATAATTTCCTGGTGAAAGTTGTTCAGTTTTGTTGACTGAGCAACCCCTATCAGTTTCTGGTACCCTGTCCCTTACACCCGGTATTTCGAATTTAATAAATTACCAATGACTTTAAAAATACGTTAGACACAATGGATGCTATATTTTTTTTCTCACCGTGCTAATTGGCTACTTTCCAACTAGTCAAATCAGCAACTTTTTATGAAATGACAAAAACGCTTTTTTGTATGAAAATAGTGAATTATGACGTCACATTTTAGTAAATATTGACTACTCAAATCAATAACTTATATACTTTTAATTCGATTATAAAAATCTAAACGAGCATTTTTTTTTTATGATGAATGAAATTCACAATATTTTTAGCCATCAGTTTTAAGTATAAACGTTTTGAATTTTTTAAGCTACCCAGTCAAGTACCCAATTCGTTTTGCAACTTAGTTGATATCAAAGGAAATGAGCACTATACAGCCAAGAAACAATCCATTACATTGTAGCAACATCCTCTCTCGAAACTAATTTAGGCTATTTAGCCGTAAGATCTAAATCGAACATGGCCAATCGATTCTCGAATGTTGGCGAAATGGTTAAACCAGGGTTCCTCAAAATTATGGCACCACTCTGTTGAAGTTACCAGACAATAGCACGAACCATAACATAAACAAAATAAAATGGCTATAGAAGAAACTGAACTAGCTTTCCAACCGCGGTTTCAACCGTGTTAATTGAGTTTTCCCGTAGAAATTAAAGTTTTCCCGCGATAAAAAGAAGCCTATGTCCTATTCCAGGATTAAACCTAATGTGTGTGCTAAGTTTCATCCCGATCCGTCCATGTGATTGAGTGACAAACATACTTTCGCACTTATAGGTAGGTAATATTAGTAGGATTAACAAATACAGTGTCAGAAAGAAATAAATACATGTTTTTAATGTTCGCGTAGTTAGGTACCCCATTTTGAGCAGCCCTGAGATAAACGAAGTGGCTTCTGTGAGTGCGCAAGCGCATGTGGCCAATTACGACCCATCGCGAACTGATTGGATGTCCTGCAATGTACTGAAATGTATTTCCATCTTGTATTTGATGACTTCTTAGTGGCGTTTTGTAGGAGGTCCGGATTGAAAGATCAAAGAAGTTATGCCAGAAATTATATTTTGCTGATGGAATTAATTTTTATTTGTGGGTACTTTTTCAACACCTGTCACGATAACACAATTTCAGACCTCAAATCTTGCTCTTCTTTTAATTATCTTGACTTGACATGTTGGGTCTATATTTCAACATATAACCTAGTAATAAAGATATTAATATTATGTGTAGGTAAGATAATAAATGTTTTACCAACTTTAGACAATTCATTTTATCTTCAACATATATGGCATTATTAATAATAATATTTATATTAATAATTATTTTATTATATTAATAATATTTTTACAACATTCTATGGGTACATTTTCGCCTATTGATTTCGCATAGAAACTCATCTCAGCTCAAATTACACATCATATTTAAACATGATTGTTAAATAAATAAATAAATAAATGATTCTTGTCAAACATAATCAATATAAACACCGTCTGGTAGCCTGTAGGTCTCACTAGGGAATAAATTGCAATAGCCCAGGTCAGAGGCTCTCAAACTTATAGCCACAAGAACTCTATTTTATTTTTTTATAAAATGTTGCATACCTGTTTACAACAAAAATTAGCAAGACTGCTAAAGTTTAAAAAATGAGAATGTAGAATCATTAGTATTAGAATAGAAAAACGTTTATTCACGAAACAACACAAAGCTCAACATACAATAAAATTATATTACTTAAACTAAACAGAGTGAAAACAATTTTTATATAAAGTAGGTTTTAAGCCACTACCTACTTTGCCTTCCTTCGTATTGAAATGCAACTCTTTCATAAAGCTTGCGATTTTTGTATAAAATATGTTAAAGTTCTTCTTCGCCTTTTTTGCGTTTCGACTCGACGAAACTAAATTTGTGAGGACCAGTACTTAGCGACTAATAAAGCATTATCAGAGGCATTGTACAGACCCTCGCGTGTTCAGTTCCTCTGACTAAGAGTGACATCCAATTCCAGGTAATATTTTGTTACTTTTTTGAGGGGGGGTAATATAATAATTATAACTGTAATTTTTTTCCTTCCTCAGTTTGAGAACCCTTGATCTATTCGCGAGCAGGGACCACCGGCGAGAGATCGTAGCGTAGGTGATTGTCGCAAGTGGAATGAGGGTTTATGTAAATTTGATTGCTGCATCAGCTGATTCGTTGTCGTCTTGTTTTAAACAGAAGAGAGATCGTTGAGCTGAGTGAAGAAGACATTTGTAATTTTGATCATAATTGTATTGACTCTTTCGTTTTTAGATTCTAAACGTAAGTAAACTTAGTAAATTTATTCATCCTCTATTACTGCGTATCATAATACGGTTTTTCGTTTAGGTTAGCGGCATTATGTCCATTTATGTTTGTTTAGATTTCACATACATATTTTAAATTATAGAAGAGATTATCAAGCGTAAAAGTACCAACAGTACCTCGTACTTATTCATCCCTTCCAAGAAAGAAGAGGTGTTTAAAAATACCCTCAGCATGTCCCGTATTCAAACTTAATAGTCTCGTTTGATCCTAAGGAATTTAGGCCACTTGAGTTCAAAGAGATGGCATTTAAAGAGCTTGTTATAAATATCATCTGAAGTATTAACGATGTGGTTACATTTGGTAATTAAACTTTGAAGTGATTGGTTTAATGTTAAACTTTGAGTGCATTTTCTTGCTGGGCTGGAAGCTTTAGTTTGCTTAGCATTTAGTTTGTAGCTAAGACCGTATTGCAACTGATATCTAATTGCAATATGCACATAACTTCTTCCGTCCGGTCCGGTCTAGTGATCTGAGCCATGAGCTTCCTAAACGGAGGTCGAGTTCGATTCTCACAGGAGAACATACCAAGTTGATGTTTGTCTCTTTACCAAACTGTGATATTGCCTTCAGTTTGGTTAGGACAATGCATGCTAAATAACTTGGTTTTCTGTAATAAATAAGTTTTCGTTTTCGAGACTGACGGATTCACGTGAAGTCCCGCTGATAGTGGTCGTTACACAAAACATAATCAGAGGCCTATTAAACTGTGTGAATACTAAGTAGTATTAATTTGCACATATTCAGCCTACATCCATCAAACCTCACCTAACACCGAATCAATCGTCCACAAGCCCTTATACCTTGACACGTCCGTGGTGTCGCAACGCGTAGCAACCGTGCGCGACTGCGCGTGCGCGTAGGCAGCGGTCAGTCCTCTGCGCCTACGCATCGTAGCGACGCTGGTTGGTTGCTGTGTTGAAAGTTGGCTGGAAGGTCGATAGGTTTGGGTTTCCATAGTGTTATAGATTCGTTGAGGGCACGACTTAACTAAATCTTGAATAAAATTATTGCCGTCCCTTTCTGTTCTCTCATGATAGAATATGACGGATATAGACTTTAAGTCGTGATTATTTGCAACTCCGATTTGCTACTAGTGTACGTTTTTATGCTTTCGTTTTAACGCTACCTGGATTGGAATAGCCATCTTATAATCTCTTTGGCCGTGTTAGAACCAAATAATGTAACATCTTTTACTGGGGTCGCTTATGAGTTACTTAAATCTGGGGACGTGACGGTGGACACGCGTGTTGAGTTAGGAGTCCTTATTTTGACTTCATATCAACCAAGTCCAGCAATAGGCCTTTATTTAGTATCAAGACCGCAAAATTAATACCTAGAGTTCTACTCAAAGACACCTCTACTGCCCAAGAAAGAACAACATCTGTTCACACTCCATACATTCGATCCATAACTTAACTGCAATGCAATTTAAAATTAATCAAACTTGTATCATATTTGTCAAGATAGGTAAACATCGTTAACAGCTATGACGAAACTCCTGCGCAGCTTGTTCACCAAATAACGAGGGAACATAATGACAGAGCAGCAAATTGAATTTATCTTCGTATAAGGGCTTGTAATTCGACAAGTCAAGTACCTACTTACAACCGATTTGACACACCGAGTCTCGTTTACTTTGATTGCTTGTTGATTTTTGGGATTTTTGGTACAGCATACCTAAAATCATGCATTTATCCCTTACAGGGTAAGCAGAGCATCAACGCTGATACCTATAATAGTGATTTAAAAGCTTTTGGTTGTACTCGCTCCATTATCGACCCTGTATGACCCCGTAGTGAGGACCAGAGCCATGGCAGGAAAAATATGCTTGAATCAATATTTAAGCAAAAATTACCTATCTATATCAAGCATACATAATAGCCCGGATGGTGTAGTGGATAGGGCCGCGGCCTTCTGTGCAGGAAGTCGTGGTTCAAATCCCACCACGTACCAATGTGTTTTTCGGTTTTCGAATTTCATATGTACGTTTATTCGGCGCTTTTACGGTGAAGGAAAACATCGTGAGGAAACCTGCACACACCTACGAAGATATTCGAAGGTTGTGTGTAACCTAATCTAGGATTGGGTCTGGTTTCCCTTCTGGGTTGTGGAGGTCAGATGGCAGTCGCTCTGTGTAAAAACCAGTACCCTCGTTCAATGCCCTAGATTAGGTAGCCGACCCCGTGAAATACGGGAAAAAGGCTAGGAAGATGATGATCAAGCATACATAGAATTTACGAGTTATGAACAATCTTCTTTTTTAAAATTTAACCAGACTCCCAGGTTAACAAGATGCCTTTTATATTAACTTTTTTAACGGTCTGCCCAAATTGCTCACTGAATAAAAATAAAGGCCTGTTCCCACGGCAGATTTGATTTATATCCCACTTAATTTGTGATTTTTAACACTTGTATGAAATTGATGTTTTTTGTGTGGTGACGGTGACGACATGCATTACAATGGCTGTAATTGATTGGATGGTATGTTGATGATGCTAATTTTTCTCTTTTTTGTTGCAGGTGAGTCAATGGACGGTGAATCAGCAACTGTAAGACAAAATTTGACTTAAAATTAGCTTATGACTGTAAAACTAAGTTCTAGAATATTCTGGAAAGATTTCAGTGGTCTCTGAAAGTATAACCAAAATTATAGATTAAAAAAAAAGGCGATGAATCCGTAGTAGGTAGGTAGTAGGTATCTACATAGCTATCAGATATTTTGGTCTTATTGATGGATGGTAGATGAAGATTCTGACTTTTTTATGAATCTAAAATGATCTAATAAATCACGTAAAATATAAAAATCAAGGAAAACCATTAAATTTGCCTGTATTCTTATTTAGAAGTTTTTTGTTTAAATTCGTTTTCGCCATTGGGCACGACATTGAGAGTTATTTTTACAATTCTACTTAATAGAGACGGTATCTAATAAAGTAACTAATATTAATATACTAGTATGCACCACAAATGAGCCTGTTTGTGTGCACAATAGTGTAATAGCAAGCGTACTTGCGCAGGCGCCGGCTTTAATGCGCATTGACTTTAATTGCCAACTGTTTATAGATGAAGAGTATTATTGCGATGGGTAATGTGCATATTGTGCATGCTTGAGATGGTATATGCATTTATTATGTAAAGTATGTGGTTAGGTAATGATGTAGTTAGTTAGGAAGTAAATAAGAAAGAAGGAATGTAGTTAAAACATATACTGTTTATTGTGTATAAAAAATACAATAAATGGATTAACTTTTTAATTAGCAGAGGTTAGCTTATCTATCTATCTAATAAAGATATCTCTTCCAGGCAGCATGTTAAACTGAAAAGGAGACAAAATCAATACATTCATTTCCAAAAGTTGCTGAACTTTTAACTTACGCAATTTGATAGCTATAAGATGATGACTAAGAAAAAGAAGATTAAATTACAAAAGTAAATAAAATTCAAGCTGAATCAACTCCATATTTGTAATCCATTTCTAAGCCCACTACATAAAATTAACTAAGCCATTTATATGTCTTTCACATAAACTGTTTCCATTACAGATACCTAAATCATTAAAACCATTAATCCTTTAATTTTGGTCCGTATTTTATTGCACGTGGGCTTAGAAATGGATTACAAATATGGAGTTGATTCAGCTTGAATTTTATTTACTTTTGTAATTTAATCTTCTTTTTCTTAGTCATCATCTTATAGCTATCAAATTGCGTAAGTTAAAAGTTCAGCAACTTTTGGAAATGAATGTATTGATTTTGTCTCCTTTTCAGTTTAACATGCTGCCTGGAAGAGATATCTTTATTAGATAGATAGATAAGCTAACCTCTGCTAATTAAAAAGTTAATCCATTTATTGTATTTTTTATACACAATAAACAGTATATGTTTTAACTACATTCCTTCTTTCTTATTTACTTCCTAACTAACTACATCATTACCTAACCACATACTTTACATAATAAATGCATATACCATCTCAAGCATGCACAATATGCACATTACCCATCACAATAATACTCTTCATCTATAAACAGTTGGCAATTAAAGTCAATGCGCATTAAAGCCGGCGCCTGCGCAAGTACGCTTGCTATTACACTATTGTGCACACAAACAGGCTCATTTGTGGTGCATACTAGTATATTAATATTAGTTACTTTATTAGATACCGTCTCTATTAAGTAGAATTGTAAAAATAACTCTCAATGTCGTGCCCAATGGCGAAAACGAATTTAAACAAAAAACTTCTAAATAAGAATACAGGCAAATTTAATGGTTTTCCTTGATTTTTATATTTTACGTGATTTATTAGATCATTTTAGATTCATAAAAAAGTCAGAATCTTCATCTACCATCCATCAATAAGACCAAAATATCTGATAGCTATGTAGATACCTACTACCTACCTACTACGGATTCATCGCCTTTTTTTTTAATCTATAATTTTGGTTATACTTTCAGAGACCACTGAAATCTTTCCAGAATATTCTAGAACTTAGTTTTACAGTCATAAGCTAATTTTAAGTCAAATTTTGTCTTACAGTTGCTGATTCACCGTCCATTGACTCACCTGCAACAAAAAAGAGAAAAATTAGCATCATCAACATACCATCCAATCAATTACAGCCATTGTAATGCATGTCGTCACCGTCACCACACAAAAAACATCAATTTCATACAAGTGTTAAAAATCACAAATTAAGTGGGATATAAATCAAATCTGCCGTGGGAACAGGCCTTTATTTTTATTCAGTGAGCAATTTGGGCAGACCGTTAAAAAAGTTAATATAAAAGGCATCTTGTTAACCTGGGAGTCTGGTTAAATTTTAAAAAAGAAGATTGTTCATAACTCGTAAATTCTATGTATGCTTGATCATCATCTTCCTAGCCTTTTTCCCGTATTTCACGGGGTCGGCTACCTAATCTAGGGCATTGAACGAGGGTACTGGTTTTTACACAGAGCGACTGCCATCTGACCTCCACAACCCAGAAGGGAAACCAGACCCAATCCTAGATTAGGTTACACACAACCTTCGAATATCTTCGTAGGTGTGTGCAGGTTTCCTCAC
>JARACY010002655.1:0-40420 GCA_029255725.1 Scrobipalpa atriplicella
TTTCACAAATCACACCGAAATCGTATCAAACGAATATATAAAGAAATGATGAAATTAAATTATTAGAAATACCGAAATTTTATTAGATTGTTAGCCTCTTTCGACTTGTGAAATATTTTCTATCAAAACGTGTGGTTAAAAAATAATCTTTTTCGATTAGTATGTTCTCTATCATATACCGTCACATCTAAAAACTCAAATAGTTTTGATTCTGCAAGATTTTCGAATACGCCATTATTTACACTTTTCACTGAATACCCTGACGTTAAAAATATTCAATATGATAAAATATAATATGAATGATGAATATTAAATACATGTGTAATACTGTATTTACAAAAATACGTTTATAATAAATAGTTTGTTGGATGACGTCGGCTATTTTCATGAAACAAAGTTTTTACGAGGAAAAAAAAACGGAGTAGGCAGAGCGTCAAAGGCCATTTTCGCCAAGTCTGATGAGATTTGAGAGCTATTGAAGAAAATTCGTACTGTGTGTTGCTATGGTGACATGGTTGTCAGCCTTTCGCCTAAAGTGCAATACACCGAAACCCTCGTCTCTTTCTTTGATTGCTACAGTATGCCCGGAATGAGAAACAGCTGGATAATTCTATATTTTTTTCTTTCGCTTCCAGTCCAGCATGGATATACAAGCTTAAATAATGCTTATTCTCAACGTTCCGGAAACAAATCAATTTGTCATCTCCAGTACGGTTTATATTTCAATATATGTATTTATAAATGTATATGTAAACATATGCACGTTCATTCCGGCAAGTTTTTATATTGATTTTATTCAAGCACTTCCTTTGCGTTGCTGCATAATCAAGTGGCACTTTAAATAATCTTGCTTATAAACAGTGCTTCGTTTCATGGAAATAACCCAATCACACAAGAGTTTGTTGTTTGACACACATTTGTACATTGATTAGGTATAGTTAGGTAATTAGGAAAGGAAATTATGCTTTTCATATACTGAAGACGGTTCTGGGTTAACTATTTTATTTCTGTTATAATTACTTCCAACTACCTCTCGACGGATATTTTTGTTGTAACGCGATTATGAAGACTAGTAACGCGTTACTATAATATTATATAATTAGGACAATTTTATAAATATAATTTATACTCAAAGGACGAATTTAGCCCAATTATATTTAAAGTAGGTTGTTAATAATAACTTTGTCGGTATATATTTGTATAAGAAATATTAAATTTCACACGGTAAATACGAAATAATAATTTGTTTTAAATAAACTCAAATGTATGACTTTGTCGATGTAAATTAAATTTATAAAGTATCTTCTATAATAATAATATAAAATATTAAACTGGACACTTAGTCGAGTTAATATAGAAATAAAAACTATGAATTAAATTACTATAAAAAGAAACAATTTATAACTACTCGCCTAAAATTAAATTCAGTACTAAAACTGTTGCCACCTACGTGAAGTACAAAACTTGTTATTATGACAGTTATAAACTTAAACCATATTTTATTTACATGCTTACAATAAAACTGTGAACTGGCAAGTACTATTATAATACTGTATAAATTATAAGTATTAATCAAACGAAATTAACCTAAATATATATTTACAAGACGTACTTTTATAACTATTTGTTATAAACTTTATTAGATACAATTACTGGTTGGAATTGACGACAAATAAAGAACAGATCCAAGAAGAAGCAGATAGAATATTTTAACAAATTTTGGAAGTTTGTTTTTAACATAATGCTGCCAAAGAATTTTGTAATATACCTGATGATGATACAAATATTTAAAATACTAATTACTAATTTCAAAACGTATTTTAAAAAAATAATCTTGTTTGCTCTTTGCAGTCATCAATTGCAATCGTTAAAAGAAAAGACTCGTTAAATCCGATCAATACTCCGATTGTATAATATATTTAGACTAAAATCGACTAAAACAGGCCTTATATAAGAATAGGCCACATTTCGAACCAACAAGGACTATTCGACCACATTGACTAACGCTCGAATTTCGACTAATCTCCTAATTGTCTACAACCTCAATCTCAAATTAGTTTATTTTATCAAGGAAATGCTTATCGTTTACTCAGTCGTTAAAAATAATCCAATATTAATAATATAATAATGGTGATTGTTCGTATTATAAGATTTCTTAATTGATCGTAGCATAACGACTATCGCAAGTACTTTTTAATAATAAGGTTAATATCCTTTATTTAAGCTGTGTTTGAGTCTGTTAAAACTTTCAAAGAAACACTACTTATTTATACAAATAAATATGTGATAAAAGCAGAAATTAAGAAAATGATCCATTTTAGTTTTAGATTTGGAGAGTCCTTATGCAACCATCAATAATTGTAATCGTGGCAATAGTATAATATTGTCGTATGGACAGTATTAGTACTTTAAAATGTAATCTAAATATTGAAATATAGAAAAAATGCCAAAGTTAGAAATTTGTGAGTGTTATCCTAACCTGGATCAAACTCGAATGACTCTGATTTCAACCACGAGATTTCGCATTTGGTAGTGTTGGCAACACTAACAATAGTGTTGGCAACACTAATAACTAGTCTGAAGATTAAATGTTGCCAGTCAAAATAATTCACAGGTTTATTTTACGTAAAATCACTGGTTTTCCGTCCACTTATTCCCAACTTCTATTTTAGTAAGTTTTATGACAGATTGGCACTAGCCTTGAAAATACAATCAAACAAATTAGTCTCATAATAATAATATAGTGAATATTGCTCTCTCTCTCGCCTGTATATTATTTATTAATATTCATTTATATTACGAATAAAAATATCTCTAACGCTATGGAAGTCACTAATCACTGTAAATTTGACACAAACTATTTTAAAACCACCTCGTTTCGGCCGCAAACTCCCTTTGTACCGGAAGGAATCATCTCTCGATATTTGAGAAACACTGGACCTATAAGTATGTCTGTTTTTTGAACTGGATGTCAAAAAATTTGCTAAGAGCGTAAACCTATCCATAAAACTGAGCAACATCCCAAAGGAACATAGATCGAATATGAAAAGAAACAATATCCCTTCCATACAAATGACGTCAGTTATTTTGTTTCATATTATGTCGACCTATGTTTCTTGGGGTATAGTTGTTCAGTTTCAAGGGTAGGAAACACCTGAAAGTTTGATCAACATTTTTTTACATCCAGTATAGGATCGAGTCGCAAAATGGCGGAAAAACAACTCACCCAGTCAAAGAGAGTTTTCAACCGCCATGTTCGCCCCGTTATGACTTCTTATCAAAGAGGGGTAGTTTAGACTTGACGGCTCCCTCGCAGATCATAAGCCGCTGTTGCGCCACGCACTTCCTGCCGCACCCCTCCTCACCCCCTCTGTCGCCTAACCGAGTACCAACCACCCCTCGATGCTTTACATCTACGAAGTAATTCTCCCCTTTCTCTCCTTCTTTTTTATTAAACTGTAGCATCTCGAACTTTCCGCCGAAATTGCTCATCTTAAACCTAGAGTGTCCCTTCGTCCGTTCGCACTTGAAGTCCGCGCCTTTTCTTTCAAAATATTCCACGATTTTGGAGATCTGCGCCGAGCGCACGTGGCGCGGTATCCTGTCATCGCAGTACAGACTGTCCGAACCAGCTAAAGAAGCTACGTCTTCTGAACTATCTGTATAGACACTGGAAGTTCTTTTGTAGGTGCTAAGCAGTTGATGGACTAAAGGACGATGATGCGGCATGAAGTCATCGTCGTGATGCGACACGCAACCGCCAAAGCATTTCGCGCGACTGACGCAACAACACCTATTCAATATGTGATATTCTTTAACTTTCTCACTCGGATCGGGAGTTTCTGAGGCGTCGGAATCTGGTCTACTCGCATCGAGCTTTCCACACAAGAAGGGCGAAGACAGCTCATCGAAGGTCTTTTTAGCTGCAGCCGGCTCTTCGGTTCTAGGCGGGGTTTCTTCCGAATCGTCCAAGCTTCTTAGCGAACTGACAGTCATCGTGGATAAGGCGGAATCATCCAAAACGAATAGACTGGAGTAAGCTGATCCAGGAGTCGGTCTGGGCAGTTGCCGGTACGACCTCGCGTTAAATATTCTATCGTAAATCAGCAAACAATCGGAACACATTCGCACTCTAGGCCTACACTCATCGTCGGTTTCAGACTTCGACTCATCGAATTCATCATCTAGAGACTTATCTGATGCCGCATCCCTTTGCCACCACCAGCACCTGTGGCATCCCATTAACGAGCATGGACACATCGCTCCGTAGAAGCATTCCGCTCCGGGATGTTGCGGGCAGAAGTCTTCATTTGCGACGGAAAATATCCCACTTTCACAGGACCCTCGTCTCCTAAGCTCTATACTGGAATTGCTCTTCTGTATGCTGAAGTCCTGGTTGACTTTAGGCGGCGGTGGCGGCGGAGGATCGACTCTTTCTAAGCTGCCTCTTCTACTTAAGCCTGGGGAGGAAGGTAATGACGCGCACCTGGGTTCGTCGTCTGATAGCGGCAGGTCGTTTTCGACTCTGACTAAAGGTGAGGGTAGTTCCAAACAGGAGGAGAATCCGCCGGCGCGGGAGTGCGCGGGTTCTAGAATCTTCTTGACGCCGCGGAAGGTGTGTAGCGGACGTTTGGCCGCAGTGGGAGCTGCGTGCGAGTCGCGCAGTAGCATGATGTGCGCTAACCTGTAACAAGATTTAGATTATAGTAAAATATGTTTTCGTATCTAACGTAGATTGACGGTGAAATGCATAAAAAATTGTAATTTAAGGGCATTTTATTTTGGTTATTTATGTTTGCCGCGTTTTTATTGAAGCAGAGACGAGGTTTGATCGAAAAGACGAAGAGTCGATCTGAAGTAAAGAAGTCATGGGGTCGTCGAGTTGGGGGTTCGACGAGTCCATTGCGGTTATCAGTTCGTCGGGTCGTAAGTTCGTCGAGTCTATTGCGGTTATCAGGTCGTCGGGTCGTCGTGTGTACTGACCTGTGCAGGCGGGCGAGCCTCGGCGGCGCGGGGCGGTTGCGCACGCCGGCCAGCGCGGAGGCGGAGCGGTGCGGGGGCGGCGCGCGGGGGTGACCCGCCCCGCTCCCCGCGCTCGCCTCCGCACACCATTCCAGTTCTGATAGCGACCGCCGGTGTTGTACTGCAAACAAAACAATGTGTTAATGTTATACAATCTGTTTATACACTGTTGGTAAAACATATGGGTTCAACATTTCTGGCTTACAAACTAGCCGCCATCTTGATTTTTTCAAGCCATTTCAACTTGTTTTTCTTTTCATTGCATCAGGCAACTCCATCGCGCTCCGCAGCGTATGTTACATACTTGCAATAGTTTCCTCAATCCAAGTACAGAGAGGCTCAGCAACACCATGTCGTCGAATCGAAATAGCATAGCTTATTAACAAACACGTTATCAACAGGACAAATGACGTCACACGAACAATACTCACATGGGTCGTGGTACTGTAGCCGAGGGCTGCCTTCAGACTTGTATCTCATGGGGCGGCGCCACGCGTACAGGCCGGGGCAGGAGCGTGGGCCCGAGGAATCTGCCTCCTCACTGAACAACAAAATAAAAAAATTGAAGTCGTAAGGAAAAAAGAGTAACACTTGAAAGGATGGTGAAGCCTATATAACTGCCCACTCAACGTTTCAATCCCCTTCTAAGCCTAAGAAGTAAGACTTGCTTCGGCAATTTTAGGCCCGTATTTTTAATCAGCTCTCAAGAGTGACAGCGAGTTTGAGTTCGTAAAAGAAATGTCATTTCAGTACAAAACGACCTGTCAAATCCATACTTAATATTGCTCTCAATCTTGAGATCGCTTTATAAATACGAGCCTTAGGGTAATAATAATAGTTTAGATAAGAACATTTGTGTCCTCACAAATTACAGGTTTGCCTGTGGCTGAACGGCCCGACATACATAAGGGTTGTTAGATTCCGCCTTCTGGCTTGCGACCTGCCACCACAGTCCGACACCAAATAGCTAGCTGTGTTCTGTCAGTTTGTGGGAAGGCTGTTTTATTATTGACACAACAATGGCCTGTTTACCTGTCGATGGTGCTGGGCGTGTGCGCGCGGAACGCTGCGTCCTCGAGGGTTTCCTTAATTTCGGCGAGCTTCTCCACTATCTCTGGGAATAGCGGCCGCGCCTTGGCTTCATACTATAAAATAAAAACAATATTGTTCAGTTCGTTACAATTCATACACCAACGACTAACTCGATAGCTTTAATACAATGCGCTTAAAAGAAAAAGACGATTGATGTATTTGATGATGTTTTGTCAAAATTTAGAAATCTTTCTCATTCTATGACAAACCTAAAGGCTAGCAACATTCCTGATAAATGTAAAAACTTAAGCTACACTCGCCAATTCACAGCGTGGTATTTCGGATGTGTCTGTGGCTGTTTCATAGAGCTTAACTGTACCAGATGCCGGTAAACTTTTTGAAGTAACGAAGTTTTGATCTCTTTGGGGGTGGGGTGCGGAGCGACCGCACGTCTCGCTACTCACTCAAGAAGATTGCCGCATCTGAATAAGTTGTTTTTTTCTACTCACAATGCAGCAGTTGAAGGCGAGGCGCAGTAGGTCCGGGACCGTGTTCTCGTCGCATAGTTCTACAAACGCCATGTAGTTGAGGCCGAAGTTGTCCGTGCGCGGTAACACGTCCGGATCGGCGTCCACCTGTGGAACACAAAACGACAAATATGTAAGGAATTAATAGATACCTAATATAGATAATAACTTTTTGGGCTGATCAGATACTTTCCCGCGGTAAAATTTTCCGCTATGTAGTCTACTCAGGGTGAACGTAGCTTTCTATAATGGTAATGGTAATATAATTACTGAAATCGGCTCAGTATGTTTGAGTTTATTTGTTACAAACATACATTACATACTTAGTACTGTAACTATTCTAATTCTGTACTGGTGATAAATAAGGCACATTTGTTAAGACATAATTATATTTTCTAATTATTTTCTAGCTAGCAGCTTGGCACGTGTTCTAACAGTTCTGGCGAATACAAAATAAATATGTCTGTAAAGAAATTTAAGGGCAAGATAAATAGGTCGTTTCAATGTTCCAGAAAGTAAATTCTATTTGGCAAGAGTAAGTCTTGCGATTTGAAATTGGTGAGGGTCATATTCTAATCTAAGTAGCTCCCAGTAGGAGTATAAAAAAATTGCCTAGATGAGTGCCCAGTCAGATTTTTCTGCTAATTAAAATGTAGCGGTTTTTAGACAGCAAACAATGTAAAACTAATTCGCGCACACACGGGTGTGCACTCGACATTTGGATCTCATACGTAAAACAGAACAACTTTCCCCAGGAAAATACTAATCCCAAACAAATGGTACCGACTGGATGAGTCATTTTCAAGTCAAGTCTCTGTCAGTGCAATGCAAATAAATCACCGACAAATAATAGGAAGTACACATTGTTAATGCTATGTTGTCAAATACCTAAAATTTTGGCATCAACATCAGTTACTATATGCCTAATGTAGACAAATCACGCGACGGAATAAAATAATAAAGACAAGTCATTTCAATCACTCATGAGAAGTATTTAAAAAGGGGCATTAAAATATCAACTGTCCATAGATAAGATACATTGGAAGTGATAGATAGTGCAGAATACCACACGTGCATACGATTTGGCGACGACAGTGAATGATGTAATGAATAATGTTTAGGGGGTGTGGCACAAAGATACGAAAGCATAGCTTGGCCATTTTTTAAAAGACCTACCATAGAGTAGGGTTAATAGGAAGTCGATAAACTCTTCTCTATGGTAGGTCTTTTTAAAAACTTGAAAACGATCAAGCTTTCCTAATAAAGACACGAACATTTTGACATCAACGCGTTCTAGGTGAGAAAATGAAGAAATGCCTAAGTGAGTTTTTGATGGCTCAAACATTATAGTAGCTTATCGATTTGTATTCTAGAGCAGCGTTTTATTTGGCCAATACAATACTTTGGTTTGTGAAAACGCTAGATAACATGAATGAACACACGTATTAAATGAGATACTAAATACTAGATATTATAGTAATTTCTACATCAACAAGAAAACTCGAGGCAACTTTGTATCTGCAATAACATTTTTAAAGTTTTTAATTTATGCGTCATGTGGGCTTCAAATAGCTATGCCGTCCCGCGGTATATTCTGATTGATATCTATGGACGCGATGCACTAATTACCTGTCATATAACTCAAAATTATTGTTATGGACGACCCGATGGATATTTATATTCTATTTCATAGAAGGCTAAACTAATTTTAATTATGTGTTATGTTATTGGTGTTACAATTTCTTTGCAGGACAGGAATACAATATGAAATTTTGGCTTTAGGAAAGTGTGTTTAGTAAAATTTTGATTTGGTTTTCATCTAATTAACCATCCATTGCACATTCAAAAAATATCTGATAAGAAAATACTTATGAGGATAAATTGCCAAGGTTCGAAGACTTTGTATGACACTCCACTCTATATCAATAGATTATGTATGACGCGTGTAATAAATGATATATTATATTTTATTCATTTGCAATAACGATTTAGAGGCGTTATGTAGCAAAGTATGCCAATAATTGGGCGAATTTAAGACTTCGTATGCTGTTTTCTAAGATAGCTCCTACAACACTGATGAGATGACTCCTTACCCTGGCGATGAGTTGGCACAGGATGATCCCATATGAGAATATGTCGGAGCGGTGGTCGTACCACCTCCCCCGGAGACATTCCGGCGACATCCACCAGGGCGAGCCGACGCTGGGCAGCCGGTAGCCGTTTCTGGAAACAACATAAAACAAATAGATCAGTCTTCTTCCTAAAATCACACATAATATTCCCAGGTGTTCATTAATAGGCCCATTTTTCCTTTTATCCAAAAAAAGTTTTGATATTTGGCTAATTTTGAAACCATAAAATTTCTGCAAACTGCAGTAAACATTTTGAGCGCTTCTTCAAGTCAAGCATGAACGATTAAATATTTTTAATAGGATAAGGACCGTGACAATAAAATTTCCGATTTTCTAGTAAATGTAAGCCAACAAATTCTGGGAGTCTAACAAAATATCGAAACATATTAAACTATAGGAAGAGTATTCTCAATAATAAAACTTGTTTGTCTAGGGCCGCTCACCCTTCTATTTACTTAGAGGAAATTGTTTCTTGAATCAATATTTTGTTCCCCTCATAACAATTAGGAAGCTCACTTTATGGATATTTGGTGCCAAAATATCCATAAATACGAGTACATCAAATCGGACATTATTTCACAGATATATGGAGGTTATTTCAGATACAGTGCGAACAGAAGAAGAGGCCTTATATCGTGATCTTCTTCGTGCAAAGACGTGTACATTGTTAATACGAAATAATTGCATAAATACAATTATTTTATTGTGCCCTAGTTTTTGTGTTTGCGTTGCGTTCCAGTTCAATGTGTTACAAGTGAATAATGCTTTGTTTTCTTCGTAACTTAAACATCTAAAATGAGTGCAGGCACTGAAAATAGTCCTTTTAATCGGAGCAGTAGAACCTGTCGCTCCCCTCCGCCCCCTACAACAACACGACATGAGCCGCCGGTAAATGAAGAGGCAAACTTTATGCTCGAGGCAGTGCCTACAACGGAAATCCAAGGATGGATGGAAACAATCCAGGCTTGCCTTGGAGAAGTTAACAAGATAGCATCGGAGAGCAAAATGAATTCTGACCAGAAATCGAAAATATGCAACCTGTGCATCAAAATAGGAAATGGGTCATCACAGATGGCAGTTAAGTATCAGCAGCTTAAGCAAAAAGCTATAGAGGCCTCTACTTTAATTCAATCCCTGAGGGAGAAACGCGACCTCGCTGTGTCCATCTTCGAGCTTAAGCAGACCATCATGGAGGCGTCTACCAAACCAGCCCCTGTGCCCACTTCGCCGTCTTATGCCGATATGCTGATAAAAGGCAGCAATAAATCCCTTGTGCGTCCTCATTCCCTGAATTCTGTAGCCATTTATCCAGCGGACAAGCAAAAAACAAGCGACGAAACTAAGGAAATTGTACAAAAACTCATCCGCCCGGAACAGATGAAGTTGCAAGTGAGAGGTCTTCGTAAAATTAAAAATGGCGGAGTAGTAATTAGCTCTGAGAAAAAGGACGACATTGAGAAGTTAAAAGAAACTGTAAGAAAGTCTTCACCTAATTTAACCATTGATGAACCCCTAAAAAGAAGGCCCAGAATTATAATATTTGGTGTGCCCTCTACTCTGACGGACAAGGAAGTTGCCCAGTATATATTTGAACAAAACCTGACTGATAAGATGCCGACCTTAACATTAGAACAGTTTTTAAACGAAATAAAACTTAGCCATAAATCGGGCAAGAAGGGTTTGGAAACCACAAATTTCATATTTGAAGTTCCTGCATATGTACGTAAAGCCCTCATTGCTCAAAACAGGGTATACATAAATTGGTCATCGTGTATAGTTAGAGACTTTACTTTAGTGACGAGGTGTTTTAACTGCCAAAGATACGGACACGCGGCTAAATTTTGTAAAGAAGAGCGACCTACTTGCGGCCACTGCGGAGATCTAGGTCATCAAAACAAGGAATGCCCTAAACACAATGAATCACCTAAATGTGCTACATGCCTTCATTTCAAAAAGCCGTGTCAGCATAAGACAGGTGACGCAGACTGCCCGGCCAAGAAAAACGCAGAGATCGCATATATCAATTCTATAGATTATGCTGGCGCTTAAATTTAATTCAGTCTAACCTACATAGGTACATGTATAACCCTACTGTTTGCAACGCAAGCGCAACAGAACAGTCCCCGTCCCCCCCTCCTTAATTCCCTACATTTTCTTTCCTCCCTATTTATTATAAAAAAACATATTTAGTGTAAGAACTTATTAAAAATTCATTTGTAATTGATAATAGAAAAGTGCCAACATTAAAACAATTTGTAAACATCCAATGGTCATAACACAGGCTTCGATTGAATGCTTAGCATGATCATTGGCTGTAATTTTGAAAACAAAATGTAGCATTATTTTAAATTTTAGTCCAAAACGTTGCAACTAGATATGTAATTTATAATTTTGACCTAATAAATTATTCTTATTCTTATTCTTATTCTTAGAAAGGAGGTTGCTTGAAAACGAAACTGAACAACTCTCATAAAAAAATTCTTCTAGGCAATTAAAAAATAAGTTCTCTCGACTGTTTCTATGCGAAAAAGGGTTTATTTATTTTTCAAAAGAATCGGTCTGTGAAAATTGTTCATTATAGTTTGTAACAATTTTCATTTTGCACACTTTTTCCGAAAAAGCCCTACTTTAGACGTCGATAAATCACTTTGTAAGAAATTAGGTAAATAAACATTAGTAAATCAGGTAAGCTCTACGTAAAATTAACATAACATTTATTGCTTGTAAGCACGCTACGGTAAAGTTATACCGCTTTTCATTACAACGTTAACAAGAGTATTGAAAGAGTTATACTAATTGGCTAAGAAACCAGATACATACACCGCATGCAACGAAACCGTGTAAACTTGGTATCAAGAAAATCTATTAAGTACATAATGAGGTATGTTCTATTCTGTTAGGTGAATTGTAATGAGTAATAAACATAAACTACTGGATCGATTTTATTTTCCTCTATTCCTTGTTTTTATTTCCAAGGGAAAATAGTATTAGCATTGCCTGCGATAATAGCATTCCGTACTGTGTTCATCTACCGACCTGCTAAACCTGGTTCAACTTAATGGTCCAGTAGTGCAAATTGTGAAATTACTATCCAATAAATAATGGTCCCATGTACGGTGCTGTGTCAGAATAGAATCACTTCATATCATACTGAGGATTTCTTTAAAACCAACTAAGGGAAATATCCAGGAAATGGGCAGTCGGGCAGGCGCGTGCACCTATTTATGTATGATACACAAAATCTCGAGTTGCGCTCGCTAATCCGCCTGCCAAGTGATGAGTGTGGCATTTACTCTCCGATTTGCGGAGGCTCATGTCTTGAAGCGAACTGTTGTGGCTGTAAATAAATATTATAGTGGACTTCCTACAAATGATACTGTTGTAGTATTCATACAAGGGGATAAGTTTACGCTTGCGAAACGCACCTCTTGATAAATTATAGTCGATGACAAATGACCCGCGCGGGACACGCAATTTCGCGTGCTTGCCTCACTGCCACTCATGCGTATACAGAATACTAGTGTCCACCTGGCTTCGCACGGGAATCGTGGCACTATTGGGTGTATAATACGGGGTGTAAGGGACAGCGTACCGCAAACTGATAAGGGCTGCACCGGCTGCACAGTCAATGAAACTGAACAACTTTCATCAGAAACAAAAATGGCTTTCCCATACAAATTGTCTGATCGAGGTGATCATTTTGCATAGGAAAGTAAAAAAATATCATTTCTTGAAAGAATTTCCTGGTGAAGGTTGTTCAGTTTCATTGACTAAGCAACCCCCATCTGTCTGCGGTACGCTGCCCTTACACCCGGTATAGTCACACCTTTATCACTTAAGCTGAGCGTCAAAAAAACTAGTAAAAGGCTACATCGCCACATCTAAGAAATATTGAGAGTAATCGCAGATTCGCCGTAAAATAATCTAGCAATTTTCTTTTTAACCATTATTGCGCAATCCACACTAATGTAAATCATAGAGAATGTTTTATTTTTCGGTTCAAAACTTGAAAACAACTTGTAATAAAATAGGTCTCAGATGCCGCAACCTAGTATTAAAAATAATCGATGAAATCTCTTATGGCTCGAAACAGACAATGCTCGAGACTTTTCACACTACGTTTTTAATGATGTCAAGATAGGTCCGATCATTAGATCGCGCGATGTGATAATTGCACACTTTTTTGCATATCACTCAGTCTTGTCTTGTCGTAGCAATTGAAACTTTCAATTGATTGGTATTCTTATTCTTCAGAGTTTCTTGCAAATAGTTCGACAACCTCGACGGTGCGTTGGCGTATCTTAGGCCCGTATTTATAATCAGCTCTCAAGAGTGACAGCGAGTTTAAGTTCGTATCAGAAACGTCATTTCAGTACAAAACGGCCTGTCAAATCTATACTTAATATTGCTCTCAATCTTGAGATCGCTCCATAAATATGGGCCTTAGAGACTATGCTAATGTTGTTAGTGTTTTTTGCAAGTCTAGTCAGTCGAGCGTTCACTTCAAAACATAAATAAAGCTGATTGTTATTTTTATGCTTGTCTAGACTAGATTTAAATTCGGAATAATTTTAAGTATATTGCATGTCGAATGTACCTATACTTTAAAGGTAAATAATCTATATATCATAGCATCACTCGCATCTAACTAGATGCGCCCCCTTTGATATGTGTCTGTTTTAAAAAAAATATTATGCGATTTATTAAAATACTTACACGGGATGAGGTATTTTTGCTGCTAAACCGAAATCCGCCACAACTGCTGTGTAATCTCCTTCTCCATTCTTCTTTAATAATACATTCTGGAAATTAGAAAGATAAGTGTGTAAGTACCTACTTAAGTAAATAAAAAAGTAGCGTTTACATTATTTGATATGTCTTCCGCAAAGCTGCTACCTAAACTATACATCAGCATATGTTATTTTACCATAAGAAAATTGTTTGTCAGAAAATTATCGTAGGTCTTATTTCAAAGTGATGGCTATAATAGTATTTTTAGGCGTCATGTACGTCATGTATTCCTCTTTTGAAAAAGTCCTCACCTTAGCAGTGAGATCCCGGTGGAACACGCCGAGGGAATGGAGGTACTGCATGCCGGCAGCCATGTCAGCCGCCAGCGACACCCTCAACGGCTGCGGAAGTGGTTCATCCAGCCGACCCAGGATCAGCTGCTCCAACGAACCACCTTCCATGTACTCCGTTAGAGCGTGTAACTGGCCCTCGTGCACGCAGACGCCCATGAAACTGGAAAATGGAAAGATTTTATGATTACTTTTTGGGTGACAATAAAAGGCGACCGAGACATAAAGGATGAAGAAAATTCCCCTACAGGTCACAAAGGCACACACTGAATCGTTATTTTATTACTACGAGATGATACTCTTGATAATGAACATCTAAACGCGCTGAAAAAAAAACATCAAGAACATAAAGAGACGTGTCATTTGAAATTTATAATAACTCATCGTTATAATAGTTGGCTTTATTCTGCTAGTTGATTTAAGATCCATCCATCCATTCCATTCACAAATTCTCAATTTACTCCATTGTGAACAAGGGCAAAAATAAATGAATTAATCATTTTCGCAGAAATCTCTTGTCAATGTGGGGTCCCCGCAAGAAATCGAATAGCAACTTAACATTTTCTTCATTACAAATTCTTAGAAGATTGCAAATTCTCTAATTAACGGCCATACCTCGATTGCTCCTTAATAGGGTACAACAAGGTGTCAACATCTCTCTCAAAATGTAAATAGATATCTAAACAGAACGTCTAGTTTTTCCTGTGGCTTAGATTACATTCCAGTGTTGGGCGTGGACTTTCCCTAATGAAATTTTATGGGTTTACAAAACGATTAAATACAAATTAATTAATGAATATATTAGTATTGCTGTTGCGTCGACAATCATCAGTACTATTGTATAAAATATCGTTTCACCTGAGATTGTACTGCGAAAAAAAAAAAAAAAAAAACTATTTATCGCATAATAAATATCCTGACAGAGACATTGGAATATGGTATACAAAAACACTGAAATCTCACATAAATCCGTCAAATCATAAATCGCATCAAATACTAAACCCATTCCTAACGTCAGAAGCATTCTTACCCACAGTCTATCACCATCACCGCGTCAATAAACGTGTAATGTGAACAAATAAAGCCGCCCGCCGCTTTCCACGGTTTTTCCATACAAGAATTATCGCACTTTCCCCGGCACCACATACTATACTTATATTGGTTTCACATAGAAAAACAACTTATTGTGCACACAATGAACCGACAGTCATTACGCTTTAAGCACAGACTCAAGGCTGTTTGCTTTAAAGCTAGAAATACATTGACGAGAAAATGCTGCGTGATGTAAAAGGAAAGAGGTGTATATGCGAAAAACTCAAAACAAAAATATAGGGGAAATTTATGGTTAGGAAAAGTTTTGCGGATGTCGCTCCCTAGTGGATCAAGTGGAAAACACAGTCTATAAGGGTTCTCTACACAACTGTTACACTATGAAGTTGGCAGACAAAGTGCGTGAGTGCAGGGGTTTACCTCTTTCCAGCACAAGGGGCGTATAGAAAAGAGATCCACATCGCACATAAATATAGACTTTTCATAGATTTCACGAGCATCACTCGGTAATAAAAATTTTGAATTAATAATAAAATATTACAGGGCATTTTGTAAGCGCGTCAGAGTTAATTATCTAACTAACAGAAAAACAAAACAAAAAATTGTTTTGGCTAGGCGAAGCATAGGCTAATTTTACTGCATATTTCTTTCCTGTGTGGTCTAATAAAAAAAACTCGGATAGAAAACTCTGTAGTTTTCCCGATTGCAGCTTCAATCTGTCTAGACCGGTTGAGTTGGCAATATGCCTGGCTGCCAACCGAAGTGTTCTGGCTTCTGGGCCAACGGCTTTGTTGTCACCAGTCTGTCTCTGGCTGAAGGAAGGCAATCGCTACTCAAGTATTCGGAAAAGGTCGCTTTTGTTATGTATTGTTTGCTGAGACTTCAATGTGTAAAGGATTTTGGGTTTAAATTGAGAGTGAACTTGTTTTCATTGTATACATTTTTGTAATAAAGTTTCTGTTCAATTCAGCATTACTCAGTTTTAAGGTGATTGCGAAATTAAAAGTTATCTTAATGTAGTACATGGGAATTATTTTTTTTCCTTTCTATTGTATAACATTCCTGACAAGAAAGATTTGAACGAAAAGTTTCATGCTCCTTTTACTTCAAAAATCACTAATAAAATAATACCGAAGCAATTTTGATGAGTCCCTAATCTAATCATCATACATCACCACCATTTATTTAATCACAGAAACTTCAAACCACGTTCTTCAGAACGTGAAGTTTTGTATAGCGCTAATGAAGTTCCGTACGTGCTACAGAAGCAAAACTTCTGTAAACTGACAGAAGTTCTGCTTCTGTAGCACCCACACCGCAACTTCGCAGTTTCCTAAATTGTAGCAAATTAAACCAATAATTATGCTGACGACACATTTCGACCAAGAGTAAATTAATAAGTTACTCATAGAAGGTAAATAGGTGGTAAATAGTCACAAAATTGCAGAGAAATAAAAAATTCTACATTGTAAGAAACTCAAAGGCGATAGAAAATAAAAAAATATTTTCCTTTCTGTAAGCAACTAAGTATTCGTGCTAAATATTTATATTAGTCGGAATTGCTAAGACCATCGAACGGAGATTTGTGCAACTAAGAGTCTCTTAATTAAACTAATACAATGTTTGCAATCAGTTAAAGAGCAGACTTTAATAAATATCTCATTTGTGCAGGTGTTGGAAGATTGGCTAATAATATTGTTACTGTAGCAAATGCAAAGGTCAGTAGACAAAACAGTGATCAAAATAAAATGATAGATTGATCTGATTGTGAACATCTAACGAATTCACAAATAAAAAGAAGTGGATTTCGTTTTATTCAAATGAATAGTAAGTACTTATTGATTTCCAAATACTATGTAAAAACCGTACTGGAAGTTTATCAAACTAATATCGTATTCTTCTGTCTGATAACCGAATCACGCGCTTGGGGTTTCCCAACGAGTGTTCTTCAAACTTCAATATCATCATCCTTTCTTTTTACAAGTTTTATTAAACTTTTTGCCGAGAGACTGAGGAAAAAAACATGACTAAGGGTTTAATGGTTGTGGTTGGGCTGTGTTTACAATCGTGTCATTATTATATGCGATTAGAAGAAATGACTGGCTTTATAATTATTACAGATTTTTTGCTGAAATACACCAAGGTCCATAGGGCTAATATACTGAGATAATATTAATAATATTATGAATAGGTACATGATTGAAGCTAAGGTAAGGTATGCTGTCTATTGTCAGCGTTTAAGGAAATGGACGTTCAGAGAAATAGACATTCAGGGAAATGGACTTTCCGGAAAATAGACTTAATGCCCCGAGTGGACATTCTGGTAATTGGATCAGCTCTTCTTTATCGAGTGGGTTTTCAAGTCGAACAACGACCCGATGAACTCTGATGTCAGAGTTTTCAGACCGCAAAAGCTCTTGCGACATATATATTGTAAAAGGCATTGAATGTAATGAAAACAAATATATTCAGATATCTATTAGAGCTGGTGTAAAAAGCAAAATTAAATCCTTGCGTGTGACTGAGGACTTAATTTTGTTTTTATACATCGCATTGTCTGTTGTGACCTTAGACCTTTTTATGATTGCAATGACGATAATATTATGATGATGGATGATAGATAAATGATAAGTTAAAAATATATGCTATAATGCAAAGACAGTGTTAATATTTAAGACATAAGTAGCTAGGAGTGTGATGTGTGTTCCTCTGTTCTACACATTTCTTATGAAGTAAAACAATTTGCATAGATACTTGTTTTTAGCCGACTTCAAAACGGAGGAGGTTCTAAATTCGTCTGTATGTTTTTTTTTGTATGTGTGTTACCTCATAACTCCGTCATTTATACACCGATTTGAATTTTTTTTTTCTATTAGAAAGGGTAGGTATACTCCTGGATTGGTCCCGTTTCTGGCTTCAGTATGTCTTTTCACAAAAAAACTGAAGGCGGCTGCTTATTTTGTTATTTAAAATATTTTATATATTTTATATCTTATTTGAGTACGTACTACATACCTATTCTTAGATTTTTTATTTTATCACATCAATTAAAGTTATTTTCTACCTTGAGGTATCAAATCGTTTTAAAGCGAGATTAAGCCATTGCGTTTTGAAGTTACAATGTTAAACATAAAACAGTCATCACTGCAACAAAACTTGATACCAATGCACTTGCACAATAAACATCAAGTCAAGGCCCGCCGCAAGCGATGCAAATCGCATTAAAGTGATGCTTATTAAAACCGCTTGCGTGTGATGGGGCCTTAATTAAGGCGCGATTGCAAGCCCCATTCCGCGGCTCACGCGAAGATGATAGTGAAAGTGATGTCTCCAGTTTCCTAGGAAGCGAACAGCAAAAACCAACCGCTTATGGAAAATACTTAATCTCGGTTAATATTATAAACGCGAAAGTAAGTTTCATTGTTCTTTTGGCGAAAAACAGACCGATGTTCTGATTAATATACCTACTGGAATAAGTACTGTGCGCCAAATAGAATTCAGCTATCTTTTTCAATATAAGAAAAAAATGTACTTATCTATGGAGGTCCATTTTATTCGCTTCTTTATTCACAGAGAAGCCAACCAAATGCTTATGATGTCAACAACGTTAAAGGTAGATTCTTAGAACACAATATTTTACAACGAGCATTATAATCTGCATGAAAAATATTTTTATGTCTAAATTTAATTAAAATTTTCAATTTTATCGCCCGTAAAATCAGAATTTATAATGCTGCTTAGGGTTTCTCGATAAAATCTGACAACAAATATTAGGTATTTTAAAACTTAGAAAAGGAAGAGGTTCTCAATTCGGTTGTAGGTATGTTTTTTTTTTTCAAAAGGTTGCACATAACGTGAGAAATGATGTGCAGCAACTTTTAGCCTGTAGGTATTGTTGTCTGTTCTCGTTACTCTTATAAAGGAGCAGGAAACAAAATCAAAATTCAGGTCAGTAGGACCCATTGTTTGCATTATTCCAGAGTTGGTTTACGAAATTTTTGACGCAAACTTTAAGATATTAAAATTTGCTGGGTAATTTTTACTTATACTTAATTTTTTAAAGGTGCAAAGGTCGCATAGAAATCCACGCGCCTATTCTATTGACAAGCTTTTTTCGGCATGGGTGCCAGTGAAATAAGTGAACAAACAAAATTTTATTTTCAGAATACCGGATAGCAGTAGGTAGCACAAAACATTTTTTTTCTCAAAAACCTGATATCATAAATCATATTACTGCCAGGGAGGTCCAGGCCCAAATGACGTAATCCGCTTTCAGACATTCAGTTCAAAAACCTGGCGTTTGGTCAGCAAATAATAAAGAACAAAGGCAGGTTTTATTTGACGGTTCGGAAGCGGCCTTTTAAGATTTCGTTGTTAATAAAAAATTCTGTCATGTCTTTTTTCATTTCTTGTCCTGTATACTTTATATTTTTTTCTAAATTAGTTTATTTTTTGTTTCAAGTTCTGCTTTTAAAAATATTTAGGACAAACTTGGACGCTTTCTGAAGATCAGTATTTTAATTTACGCCAGTTCATATTTTGCTAAATATTTAAGTAAATAAATAAATATTGTGATCTATAAAAAATAGTAGACAGCTAAAAAATTTCAGTCAATTTCAGTCAGCAGTCGATCAAAACTGATTCCTGTTACAATAATAATCAGTCACGGTTTTCGTCACATCTACGGAACCCTTTAAACTTCATACCTGCACTGCCTTGACCAGTTTTTACGACTCCGATCCAGTAGCAGCTTTTGCACGATAAATATTTACAGACGGAATTAACAGGCGTGACTGTTGCCTGGAGTATTTTGTTTGGCCAGGCATTGAATCACACCGTTAAATATTTGAGGTTATGATTATGAAGAAATGTAAGTATTCTTTATTCTTTGTGTCACTTCACTCCGTGAAACAAAAATCAACATTACTGAAACTGCAATCATCTACCTACACACAATTATATATTTACAGTTTTGGCTGGTTACCGTATCCGCGTTGACCTTTAGGTAATAGCTGAAAATCAGCGATTTGTCCTTAAAGCAAATATTGACGCTGAGCTATGGCCTTTTGCACTGCTGCAGCACACATACATGCACTAATATCAGGGTCTATCATTAAATAAAATTATAGTCATTTAGAACTGAAACTATTGTTTATGTATGTGTCTGTAGCAATGAAATAAACGCTTTATCTATCTATCTATCAAGGCTACAGTAGCAGCTTGCTATAATTTGTTTTATCTCCCGACTGCCGCTCGGCCATACTTGCGCTTGTGCGTACAGACACTACATACACGCGCCCAAACCCAAATGCGGAAGCATTCGATTTCAATCGCTTGTATGAAGGCGTTTTACTATGTTCCTTCTGATTTGACTATAGCAAGAATTGTATTAAAAAATTGGTGACTCTTCTTCTTACGAGTGTATTTTCGAGTCAACGTGCGACTTGACGAACCTTGGTGTCAGTTGCTACATTCTGGATATGATTCAACTACTTACCCGAGGATATTGGGGTGTTTGAGTTTGTTCATGAGCTGCACCTCCCGGAGCATGTTGGGCCGGTTGGTGCGCTGCTGGTTCATCTTCAGCACCATCACCTCCCCGGTCGTCTTGTGGGTCACCTGGAGACAAAAGAATGGAATATTAGAATACTGATAAGTATTCGGTAAAATTTGATGGGACTTTTGTTCAACAGAGATCGAAATACCACATTTTTACGCGTGCAACCGTCTGTGTGAACAGTTCCAAAACCCATGCAGCCCAAGTAGTATATCTCGTCTTTTATCTTTAATTTCTTTTTTTTTAAAGGTCTGTCTACTAATTTAGTTATACGTCATTCATTACGATTACACGTAAGAGATTGTTTCCTCTGTGATTAATTGTAACATGTACAAATACAACGGGAATTTCTATTGATGTATTACTTGGATTCTGTCCAGAGGTGTTACGTTAACGTAGGAATAGTAGAGATAAAAAAATATATCAGAATGAAAATAGCGCTGCGATAAAAGAGTATGAATGAACGATCGTAGGTAATATGAATGGAGAACGCTTTTGATGTGTTTATACTATACAGTGTGCAAGATTATAATAAAAAAAAACTAAATGCTACACAGATCAGACTTTTTTACCAGTAGGAATTATAAACGACTACCATACAAAGAAAACATTTTGAAATTCCGTTGCCATCCTGTTTTCCTTCAACAGGGATACATGCTAGTATCCCCGCGGGTCTTTTCCCATTTGTCAAGATAAACTTGGGCAGAAAACATCCATCATCCGAAATCAGACTAGACATGCACGCATACTACTTTGTTTTCTATATGTGGGTGGGTAGACCATATTTTTGCATGTTTTGTATTTTGGTACGGTTGATTCATATGAATTCCTTTTTAACATAACCAAGAATATCTAGCAATCTAATAAGCAAAAGGTGTTTCGTCTTCTGCCCAGTTGTTTTAACATCTCGTCTCGGGCAGATCTAACAAGATTCCCGGCTTCATTACATCTGCGACACCAGAACTCAATTTGAGACACGCTTAACTATCAAAAGCAACATAAACTGAGTTCAAGCAACGCAGTGTTGCTCGTATATTAATGTGCTGTGCAATGAAACCCTAATTAATAACATTTGTAGGTTAGCATAATTTATACAGACGACAATTTTTTTTTCTAAATATTTAGTACTATAATAATGAATTAAATACTTCTAATTTAAAATATGTGGAAAATGTCTAAACTTTTTGTTCTAGTTATCTTTATTTTTGAATGTACCAATTATTTGACATGACTTCTGCGCAGATTAAATTTTAGCGTGTAAAGCTCACGACTGGCTTAGATTGATGAGAAGTTTTTGTCTGAGCCTTCCAGACCCAGACTAGGTCATCATGACAGACGAGGATATAAGGTCACCTTCCAATAACATTTGAGTCTGTGCCCTTTATACCTTGTTTACCTAGATTTCAAGTACAGGGCTCAATGGATTTCTCAGAAATAGTAAGCTCAATCAGGAGCAAAATTCCAATTTGAAACATACTCACAAATACCTGAGGTACTAGAGTATTTTGCCCTTGGGTATCCTATCGATTACTGATTAACCTCTGGCTTTGAATTCTTACAATAGACGTAGGTAAGTAAACGAAGTATTTCAAACGAGACCAACTGAATACTACCTACCTATGCAAAAGTGTAAAAGCTTTTCTTCTCTTCCTTAAACTGATGAAGAGAACAAGAAAAGCAAATTAAAAGGTACTAATACTCTCTTCAGAATAATAAACTTTCATGATTACTTAAGCGAGGGAGGGCCGGGGTAATGTACTCCGTTTATTCTCATTTCAATAAGATGAGTTCCTTTTGAGGCAATAAACAACTCGAATACCTAAGGTTTAGGTAGGTCAATGACCTCTTTCTTAGATACAAATTAAACTTCAGATATGGTAAATGTCGTCTTAAGAAATGGGCAGCAGGGTTCCCAGTGTTACTTGTTGCCATGCATGTGCTTGAAAATCCGCCATCGAACAATCATTTTATTTGATTCAGGTAGTGATGGTGACCTGCTAATACCTAGGCTTTATACTTAGGTATTTTATAGCTTTTCACTGTTACAGAACCAAATAGGAACTTTAATAACTAAACTTACAAGACTTTTCAAACTACCATAACTTCTGTTGTCAGCAAATTTTATTTTGGGTTTTGGATTCGCAATCCGTAGATCTCACGTTTGATTCCCACACAGTTAATATTATCTACTTATCACATTCTTTCGGTAAAGTTAGGACTTTTAAAAATATATCATCTGATTGTCTGACAAACACTTTCTGAGCTGCGAAAGGCACGGAAACTGTACGATCATATAGACAACGAACCATGTCAGATGCCTACAACTTTGACGCCAGGGATTAGTTTGTCGATTCTTCCTCTGTCCGCCCGCTAGAAAAGGTAAGAATAATAACCGAGAGAAATTCTACAAAGTTTGGGCATCCTTGTCTCAAATTAAGCCAATCTGTCTAAGTTAGGAATTTCCGAGAAATACACCCCGAACATTGTTTACCCAATCCTTAACTGATGAAGAGTGATGGCAGGGTTGTATGTGTAATTTACCAGCTTGGAAACTTTGACAACTGGGTAACTAAGACTGACCACCCTTTTCAGTTCCTCGATTTCTTATCTATAGAAAAGTAAAATTAAGCTATGCTTTTCTTCTCAGACATGCTGTACAAGATAATGAAGGGAAGATTTTGGTTCATAGTGATATAGGATTTATCCAAGTACCTATATTTATAACAAGGGACAGTTCTATTTCTGAAGTTCAAAAGTTAATAGTACCTAATAGAACTCGTGTTACGACGATTCTACTTTAATATGTATGAACACACACATAGAAAAATTAACACTAATTGAATTAACCAGATAACAATTAACTCTAATTGAATAATCTCTAAACAATTAGAGATGCATTTAGCATTTAGGCACCGAGTTAAGGCATCTAGGTCGTGTCGTGTAGTCTGGATCGGTTTCTAGATTTTCACTCCGATATACAGTTGCAGTGCTTTATTTTATTACGCTCTCTTTCCAAATTGCCTAGATCTGTCTCGAGATAGACGGAGAAAATTTATATAGGGTCTTAAAAATTAAGATTAAATTTTTTGATTGCCTTGATTTGGGTCGAATCAGTGCGTGCGGCAATATATTTACTAGGGAGCGTATCTATGAATTTTTTTTAATTAAAAATTCTAAATTTGAACTTAGCGGCATTTATGATAATGTGGTAGTGACTGCTTTAATACAACATAAATTACACACATCGTGATTTATCCGCAGTTTATCATAAAATGTATTATTTATTAAAAAGTCGTAGTGAGTAATATTATTAATTAGCTATTTAATAACAGAGATTACAGCTATTATAAGACCCGCAATTTCTAAATAAATAATGGAAATCGGCTATCAGGTATGCTAAGTAGCCGTTATCTGCGAACAAAGATTTATTGATTGGCAAATGAATGTCTTCTCTTCGTCCACGTCTGCAATGATTCTTTGAGGAATGGAGACCACTGCTATTTGATAGACTTTCTTTTTTTAATGTTGGTTTTCCAATTATAAATAACTATAACTTCGAATTATAATTTGGAACTATTCCTCCCTTATAAACATCAAATCTCGCGAGTGAAACAAGAGCCAAAAAAATCTTGTACCTATTCTTAATTTGTACGGGTATATTTTAAACAAAATCAGTGGTTAGGATATCATTGGCTATTTAATTACATTTATCAAAATCAGCCCAAGAGTTTTGCGACATCAGTCTAAAAACATTCATATACTCAGTTTATATACCACGATTCAAAATCAACCAATCAAAATGACACAAATTATTAGGTTTTAAAGAAATTGTTTAGTAAATACCACTGTTCAAATAAATCATGGCTTTCCACGTTATATCAGAAGAAGAGGAAGGTTGCCAGAGGCCAAATTAGTCAAAAAATTGTACCGGCGGCCATAAATTAAAAGGCGAAATAACTTTATCACTTTATATTAAAGGTCTGCTGCAATAATTATATCTGATTTGTTGAGTAATTTTTTATACGGATATTCGATAAAATTTATTATAATTATAGTTCGATTGCATTTAAGGAATTTGTGATATAATATTATGTAACAAAACAGTGGTAAAGTCGACTGTTGAATTTCTATACTTACATTTTATGCATGAGAAAGAGACATAACTTTAAATTAGTTTAGAAATGCAGTGCGACCCCAACGCAATACCACTATAAGAGTATAATTGCAGATTAACTAAAGTTGTGACAAAAACAAATCGTCGAATTTCCTTTCCAATGAAAAATACTTGTTACCACAAAGTTATTTCACATCACACAGTGTGATTCATCAATTTGGGTTCCCCTATTCCCTTCAATGGGGGAGCTAGGGGAGGTAGGGGAGAAATAGCTTTAAACGCCCATTTTATTCCATTTGGGTGTCAACTGCATGGTGCGGACGTGGGCACTTTACCCGATTCACCCATTGGAAGTGATGGTGTATCGATAAGTGTTATGGTGGAGTCAGCGGAAAGAATAGTTATTGCAGTCGTTAGGCTTAATGACGATAAAGCCATACTTAAACATAACTTTTAAACGTGTAAAAATGTAGTAACGCACTTTTTTAATTTTACAATGTTGTTGCCGTTACTTTAGTAAATAGTTACTTATTTATGGTTAATAAAGAAAATACTCCTTCACCTGTATGCACATTTCATAGAACATTATCTCCTCTTTATCAGAAATGGCTATAAAAATTATCAGACAGGGAATAACTGCTATTATTCAACCTTTGACTTTAACGCTCTGAATATCTTCAGGTAGGCGTGATGTGCTTATTTATGTGGGCTGCGTAATTCTAAGAACTAATATCTGGTCAGAATTACATACATACATAACGTCACTGGTCAGAATTATTTGGCATAATCACATAATGATAGCGATTAGACGATGTCGTATCCATCCAAAAGGAAATAATGACATGCAAATTGAATGATAATCAGCTTTACATATTCAATACACTTCCAGCTATGATGTGTTCTAGATATAACAAAGTGGACTGAGATTACGTGTGCGTTCTGCGTTTATGATCATTGTGTGTGGTTTAGTTTCGACAGCTTCTTACTCCCACGGATGTTTAGCTTGTGGGTCCGAAAAGGGGCCGTATTAAGAGGACATACCAGATTTATTTATTTGACGGATTCGACATAAAATAGCACCTATATCTAAAGGGAATAATTAAATAATGGACGTCGTTTCTCCACGTCTGACAAATCAAACGAGCATTTCAGATAGAACGCGAATCGTAAGTATATAGTGACGGGTTGTCAACCCAGCGTCTAAATTACAATAATATCGAAATCCTTAATTGGCACCTTAAGGCTGGAGCCCACCAACAGTTTAGACTAGCTGTTTACAGATGGTTTATTGCTAAACTTTCTTGAAAACTTGGTTAATACTTTCGTTCCCTCCAGATTCCTGCCTAAACCATGCCTAAACCTATGATCGACCAATCGGGTCAAGCCTTGATTATATATTCTGTGGCTATGATAAAAGGACATTAATGATACTCCTTTGAGCGTTTTATCGTTCAAGCAGTTATCATTCAAAAAAATATTTGACCTACTTTCATGATCACCCTTTTTTTTGTTCATTGCAGTCTCAGATGAAAATCTTTTTGTGATTAAAAAGTGAGTATCAGGCTCATAATAAAAACTCTAAGGTAACCTACCTATTTATTTAGTATCAGGAACTTTAAAAGCAAAAAGATTTTATTATGACTGATTATGATTATTAATTTCTATCGTTTCATTACGAAGTTCAAAGAGGTCTCTAATCTAACTTCTGATCATTCATGAAGATTATTTTTATTATTTTTACTTATAAAGTTAACTAGTTTATGTAAATTAATGTTATAAAATGAAATATTTTACAGTAAATCCTTTTTTGATTTATACTGCTAGCAGTTATTTTATCTATGGCCTGTGACATTGTGTCATTTTACTTTCTGTCAAGTGTGTCCGTTTGGTTTGTTTCAAAGGATTTTCCGTATTATTTTGATTTATAATTTGCCAATAAGAATACCAACCAATCCTATATTAAATAATCCTCAAATACAACCGTGTGAGATATTCAAGTAGACAAAGGACTCAATGGATAAAATAGGTATACAGAATGAAGCACCAGTAGCCAAAAAATCAGACGAAGAGCAACCTTTCCCTTTATAAACAAGATTTATAATTTTGACAAATTACTTTATTTATTGGTTTATAAAATAAAAACTAATTTGTTCTTAACATGTTGTATAATTTTTGTAATAAATAATAAATTGTTTTCTGAACGTAACAACCACTTCAAATATAAAATCGAGAGAACCATTTCATCACCATACAAAACACTTTTCTTCTGTCATGTGGGTTTCGAGTCGATAATAGACCCGATGAATCCTGGTGTTAGAATTGTGAACCACCTAATAGCACAGCTAAATAGGCCTCTCACATAGTTTGTGTAACAACTACTATATCGAAGACAGCAACCAGGACCGACGGCTTAACGTGCCCTCCGAAGCACGGAATTCTTTTTTAAAACACTGAAAAACAAAAAGGAATTTCAGAAAAAGATATTTCGAATAGCTAGGTACACATAGTTATCTATATCTCTATGGAATTTTTGCCCATTTAGAAAAAGCATGGAGCAAAAGATCTGGAATGACTGTGGCAGATAGTCAGAATCAGTAATTAGGCCAAGAAAGCAAAATGTCTGGTTTATTTAATTGTCAAGAAGGGCTTCAGCCTATATTGCTCTAACCAAACTGGGGAGAATCTCAATGAGAAATAAATAGATAATATCATGCTCAGACCAACAGACCGCAGAGGCAGTTCATCATCATCAGCCACAACAGTCCACTGCTGGACATAGGCCTCCCCAAAATTGGGGGTATATGCCATACTCACCACGCTTGGCAGGCGGGTATAACAGGGAACGCTGCTGCCCATTCCCTGGATTAATCCTTTAGTCGCCTTTTACGACACCCGCAGGAAGTGATGGGGTGATGCTATTCTAATCCGGCACCACACAGGCAAGGCAGTTACTTAGGTATTAACTTAGTTGTAAATACCTCTGTATCAATACTTTCTTTTCTTTTGTAAACAACGTTATTATTTGTTATCTTCTTAAAGGCTGGAACAAGATACAAATATTAGGAATATAATCGAATAACAACTAAATTACAATTAATTAGGTTCCTATACGCACAAGCAGCATAAAATGAAGGAACTTCTAACTTCTAAAAACAAATTATTGGGTCCTATACCTATACAAAATATTCTTCTTCGAGTCTAAGTGTGACCCGATGAACTCTGATGTCAGAGTTTTTAAATCGTCTCCTAGTTCCCAGCATTATATGCGTCTGCCATAGGAATCAAATCAACTTCAATACATTGTTTGCGGAATAGCTAAAATACATACAGTACACGCGACAAATAAACGTAGGTGTAGCGTATTATAGGGATTTGTACATCATCTTCCCAAAACAGAAAGCAGCAGCAATGTCCACTTCATCCTTTAGTCCGTGCTAATAATAATAAAACATACAAATAAATATTAAAATATGATAGGTAGGTATCAACTTGAGAAGCCCGGATGATGTAGGAAGCCCAGATGGTGTAGTGAATAGGGCCGCGGCCTCCTTGGCAGGAGGTCAAAGGTTGTGTAACCTAATCTAAGATTAGGTCTGGTTTCCCTTCTGGGTTGCGGAAGGCTAGGAAAATGATGATAGGTATCAACTTGAATAGCATTTTTGCAGAAGGGCTAAATAATCTTGGATGCAGGTGAATGAAATCTATCGCAAGTTCTTTCAGTACCTACCTAGGAATAGTCACTAATTTTGTACCTTTATTTCGTTTATTACTATGGTATATCATGATTTAACATATCAAAATTTACTTACGTGTTTGTTATGTTTACATACTGTAGGTCATTCATTATTGTTGAACATCATAGGTACTATGATCACAGTCACTAAAAATGTTTATAAAACTTTGAACTTTTTGGGTTTGTTCTAGAGATTCCAATTTGCTGTTTTTATTTCTGCATTCAAAGTTTCTGTCTGTGCTTTGTATTTTTCAGAAAAACGATTTTAAATTTAAATACGGCCCAAATAGAAATGACAATAGAAGTCATTTATGGACGTATGTCACCATGGTTGCCTTGCCAACGGGATGGTTAAAGCTAAACTCGTGTCATGTATGATTAACCCCTCGTAAACCATTAGGTAACGCAAACCACTCGTAAACCATTTGTAAACAGATGGTTTCCCATACAAAAATGCCTAAAAAAGATGGTCGTGGGATCGAAATTTTTGACACACTGTTTATCTTCTCATAAACTCGTTTATAACTTGATGGGACCGCCCCTAAGTACTGGCTATTACAGTATTCCCGGGTAGAGAATCAGCTGGTACCTTCTATGTTGCTTTATGATGAAAGTATATCACTCTGATCGTCGCAGCGAAGATGTCCTTAGCTCTACCTATAAAAGTGACATAAGAATTAAGGTAAGTTTTTTTTTTTAGAAAATGAATATGTTACCAATTTAACTTTTATTAACTTAATTTTTTTCACTGACTCCGCCCACTTGACCACAAACAAAAAACTGCCTAATTCCCTTGTCAAACATTCGGCAGTGGTAAAGTAACTGTATTTACCACCTACGTTTGAGACAAGATACAGAAAACGGAACCTTGATTGCTTCTTAAGATTTTTTATACTAATAACAGAATATTCATGTAGATACGTAGAAATTATTGTAAATGTAAAACAATAAAATTGAGTAGGTAGAAGTCAAACCAGCAACTTTTTACGAAATCGGCTCTTACATATTAACATTCAGAAGCTTATTGTTATACTATAATAGCAACTATATTTGTCACTATTTAAGCAGCACCTTAGAAACAGGATATTTTATAAGTTATTAAGAAAAATGTTCAACAATTCCGTCTCGTGTTCAAATTACTTTCTTTCTTAGTAGGTAGGTACTATGTATTTACCATGGCTATCTTTACCTTATGTGGATTATAGAGGATAAAGCGGACAGAAGTTTATTTTACCTGTGTATAGCAGTGACCTTTCGTGAAAATATTTTTGGTTTAAATTTGGAATTAGTTGCAGTGACCCCTATTTATTAATATATTGGTCTGACTGCCTGTACCAAAACCAAATTTACAAAGGAAATAGAACAGATATATATTTTTTTATGAAAATTAGAAAAAGGTAGGTACTATGTCAATTTTAATTTGCAGGAAAATGCAAAATCTCACGTAAATTTTAAAACATGAAGCAAATTTTTATGGCTAGTAAGGACATTATATAAAAGCAGTAACACTAATGCATCTCTGAAAGTACTGAAACGGCTCATCACTCGGCGGACGTTTGAAAACAAAGTTTTCTTTTTGCGCGCGCGAATCTAGGGCGGATCTGTTCTAGGAGCTAATTTGGTATGCGGTTGCGAATTTCGTGGCTCCCAGTGTACGATGGAATATAAATTCGTTATTCTCTAGTGTAAAAATACTCTGATTAAAATTTTCTTAGTTACTGCACCAAGAGAACGCTTTGGTGTTTACCGAAATGTTATTAAGAGTATAATGTATGCCAATTTATCACTAGAGCAATACACTCGCATACGTAATAAGTGAGTATGAAAACCCGAGATAATGTACAAATTAACAACAACAGACAACAAACAATATGGGCGCCCTTAAAGGTCGAGAAGCACAAAAGGACAGACACTTCTTCTTCTTCTGTCGTATGAGTATCAAGTCGATCGACCCGATGAACCCTGGTGTCCGAGTTTTTAAACCGCCTAATAGCAGGACAGACACTGAAAATCATTAACATCGAAATACGTACTGTAAACTCATCCATAAACAACAACAATCACAAAATGTTACAACCGTACAGGCCGTACTAATAAAGCGGGCCAGTAAAGTTGAGAAAACAAACAAATTTCAGATCCCAGATCCCATATTGTTTGGCTACGTGCCTGCATCGGTATCACAAATATCTAAAGCTGTATGGCCGGTTGTACTTGTACCTACTACCACTTGACACGCCCCAGCTAATGAAACAATGATGACTTTCATACCTCCTCAAAGATCTACGCACTTGAAAATTTATCTTTTTGACGCGTCGTTGTTTCGAAGGTTCCAAGGGTCTTGAAGTAAGAAAGAATACCTTTTGTCAGCATTAACCAAAGTCAACGACCTTTGTTTTCCTTTTTTGAGCTGTCGAACGAGAGCCAATTATTTAAATGCTCGGTCTCCAGAGTACAGAACTATATTACTCTTCAGACAATCAGGTAGCCGGCATCGTCTAATAACCAGCAAGAATTCGAAAACCCTAGAATAGTCTAACCACTAGCTAGTTTATCAAAACGGTATAAGTAGTGTTACATACGTCATACCCCAAAACTCAGTATAATTTACAAGCATAGCATGAAATCTGATATTTTACGCCAAATTATACTGATTTCTTTATAATATTCTTTGCAACATACGCCAAGGGTGACGAATTCAAAGAAATTATTACAATACAGAAAAAATGCAGTCGTCACGCACTATAAAATTTTCTACAAAGTAAATTAATAAAGTGGTTTATCGCTTGACGGAGAAAAAGATAAATAAAGTAACACCTGTCTCAACGTTAACGTGAAAATGACATAAAGTCTTATCTTAGAAAACAAATTACAAAGCAAATATAAAACGCAACAATGCAACTTTCATGGGGAATATTAAAATACATCTAAGTATCTGGAATATGGAAAAGATTCTTTCGAACAAGTAACTCAGGAAATAGCATCCTGTATCCATCCTTTTATATGCACTTTCCTAAGTAAAGCCCCATTAGTGTTTGAAGTACTGTCGAGCTATTGCAGTTTTAGAAGCATACACAATCGACAGGCTCTTCAAATGAAGCGAGGCAAAGACTATTACAGACGACATCTTAAAAGCAATTTCATTTATATTGTCACATTGAATTGAGGATTTCACCAACTTAAAGCGCCTAGGCTGAGAAAATATTAAATATCTGTCTATATTGAGAATCTGAAATTCAAGTGGATTCTGTCATCATCATTCTCTTGCTCTTAGCCCAATAATTTGTGGTCTGTGCAGTATGTTTTTTTTCTGGATTTTTTATCGGATCTACTTACCTAACTATTCCCACATTACTTAAAGTTAAAATATAAATTGTTCAGCAAGGAGAACATTCCCAAAAGGCATTTAAAACCGACTTGTAGAGTGGCATCTGAACAAGTTTGCCAAATTAATAGGTGAATTCTGCAGCTTTATTCAGTAGTTTGTACTCCGGTATCACAATTGGACGCTTTCCAAGTGATAGGTATACCTACAAATGTACCTATATCCACAATAGCTACAGTATCCATAGTTGGTATCTTCACTGTAGATTCTACAGTAGATACCGATGGGACGCATTGCGATTTCACGCCAATGAATATGGATCGATGGTGCGGACGCCACTGCTTTTAGTTCAATTTTTTTATTTTACTCCTGTTAGTTTACAATACGATTGAATAAAAATTTTAGTTTACAGTGCGTGCGTGCATGTAAGTATAACGTAGGAAACGGACATCAAATAACGGACTGTAACAAACCTTGCAAGGTTTATTGACAAACTAATGATGGTCAATGTCTACGATGTATTTTTGATTCGGCATTGGTTCGGAGAAGTTTCAACTCGTTTGTGCGTCTAGATTCATCTCGAACACTAGTATAATAACAACTACAGGACACGGGCCTCCCCGGTTGGCACCACTTTTGTTAGGCGAATTGGCAAGAGTAGTTTAAGATTTTACGATTCGAGAACCCACGCGATAGAAGAAGAAAATCAAATCATCATCAACGACGTATTCTTTATTGCTGAAGGTCGAGTCCACCAGTGTAGAATTACTTGCGGCCAAAGAGGATATGAAATCGCTACGTTTAAGAGGCGGCACTTCCATACTAAAATCGGGATTATTTCAAGAGTTGGTTCCTATCCTGTACCAATGATGGAATCATTTTCATACAAAACTTCACATTTTTTTTACTATGGAGTTTCTACAGACGCTTGCGGCCTTATTCGAAGGTGTTTCCATTCCTCCCTGTCCTCGATGTTGTGATTTGGATACCAGTGAGCTTGGTGACCTGATCCATCCATCGGGTAGGAGATCGTCCTCTGGACCTTTTACCGTTCACCTTCCCGACGACAACAAGCATTTCTAATTTTCCTGGTTCCCTGCGTGCAGTGTGATCAAAGTAACTAAGGATTTTTCGGTAGCCGATGGTGGATAGTGTGGTTTTGAGTCAGAGCTCCACGAAGAAGATGCCGCTGCCTATTCCTTCAAGATTTAGGTCCAGTTCAAACAAGCGTAATAATAATGAAACAATAAAGTAGGTACCTTAAAATTGCAAATCAGAACTAGGACTCTCATAAAACGGACGTAATCATAAACTGTTATTATGCGCGTACGCTTCTCCTCAGCCATTAAAAATACTTGGACATGTCTAAGCATTATGATTTGTGTGTCAGACTGCCAGTGCAGCATAACATAACTTTAAAAGTGAATATAAATAAACTAGGTTCAATACATTTGACTTTTATAGGTCTCTGTGATTGAAAAGAACCAGTAAAAATCCAATTAAAGTTTCAATTTCAATTGATATTCATATAATGTCCTTCAATTTGAATATCTCATTAATTTGATAGATCCTTATTTGATGTGAAGTCGTAGTAGCTATAATCGTAATCGGATCGGATTCAAACCCACGCTGCCGCAGTTATAACCAGCTGAACCATCGCGTGGTTGAACCACTCTGCGAAATTTTGGTCTCGTCTAATAACCCCCACGACAGAAGCAGATAAAGGAAGTCTTTGTGGTTATAGATGCAAAAGGTAATCTAGTAGTAACTCTTAAATAATTCAGCAATTTTGATTCCCATTCTGAACAATCCTACACCCTAAAGCGCACTTCAAGCGAGCACGTTTCTTGTGAAAATTTCCATAATTGAAGTCTAGCTCGTCCTACATAATAAGGGTCCGTGTTGACCCTAAGCCCTAAACCATAGGGCGTCGTAAGTGCCCTCCAAATATGGCCAAAGGAGATCCTATCTGGACTTTCGCACGGTCTCCTCGGAAATCTAGGAGCCATTTTGAATAATACGCTTGGCCACATGAGGGAATCGCTGCAGGAAGATATTTACTTTTTAATTTTAAGTCTGGCTCTAGCAACTTTTCCACATAATTATTGCGAGAATAGACAAAGGATGAAATCAGTTACTTTTTATAAGGTGAAGAAGGTCTTGTGGACTTACATAAATCTAAGAATATTAAAAAAAAATACTGCCTGCATATAACGGATATTTACTTTAGAAAGTCTAAGTTATTATTATAAATATCTCAGTTATTTTTACACAGCCTTAATAAATATACAGTTTACGATCATTAACCGCGTTATAAAACCTCAGTTAATCGATTTGTTTATTTCCATAAATAAATAAGGACACTAGGTACTTATAAAATATTTATTAGTGTTAGTTACCCGTGAGAACAAGACCAGTAATTTAGGACCTAGACAAGTTTTTACCGCGGGAAAATACGTCACTCTAAGTGGAAGCGAAAAGCTGGCAATGAATGGTAAAGGAGTTGCTTGCTATACATCGGCAAACGACCTAGATAATTCACACAAAATGTAATTTATTATCTAAAGCGTTTCATTTTCCTTTCATAAAACGTGCAATCTGAGGAGCTAGTTATCACACTCACATCACAAGCGGTTGTTCAAATTAAGTCGTGTTTAGTGTTTACCCGCTCCAGATGCTAAACACTTGAACTAGTTAATATTTCAGTTTCATCAGTGTTCATAAAACGCGAAACAGAAGCTGTAAATCTTTTAGAATCAGGTTAGGTGTTTAGAGATAAGGCATTATATTTTAGTCATGAATACATTGATAATAGGGAAAAGTGCTAAACACTTCAGGGTAAATTTAAAAATAGTTGCGTAATTTTTGTACGTAACGAACAATATTTTTGTACAAATTTTATTCCGTGTAATTTGTTTCTAACAAAACTCAAAAATAAAAATAAACTGTGGACAGATTGTGTCAAAAATAGTAAAATAAATTGCACCAAATTCTTTGAATATTTAGTTCTTAAGCAGATATCTTAGAATGAGATTTTGCTCAACATAATTAAACTAGGTCCTAGAGATAGAGCTCTTACAAGTCTTCTTTATCTTTGAGAAACTGGTTAGTCGTTTACAAGCTTAGCTTACCCCTTTATACCTTAAAACTAATTTAATATTTAATCAAGTTGAGAATTGAAAACCTTCGAGGATTAAGGATATCCTCTGAAGATTACTGCCAGTTTGAAATATTACGGTACGTATTTTATTACAAGCAGCGTAGTATTACAAGTTCTAAGGAAAGGATCATTATTAGGTAGTGGATTTATTAACACGCTCGTGGAATCATATTCCATGGAAATAGACGAATTAAATCTTGCAGCAACCAATTTTTAGTAAAAAAAAACATGTGTCCATGTAGAGTAGGTACAGATATACAAGACGTGAGCTGATGATAGAACAACGGTCATCAGAAAAATATTTGAAATCCCTTGCCTAACGGAACCAAAAAACCGCAGACCGAAATACATCGTAGGTATACGATAAACCGCTTATCCGACAACTTTGAAATTCTCGCGACACACGCATTTTTCGACATTCCCGAGATTTCCTACAAGTGCCTTGGGGGATTTTGGGTTCAGGCACTTGGGGCATCTCAAAGGCATCCTTTCAAGTGTCACTGCTGGCACGTAATGACAAGGCTTTTCGGGTAACTGTACAGAATTTCGAGAAGTACTCTCGAGTCGTTGACACCTTATTCGCACTGTGGAACTTATGGTACCTACTTTACTGGTAGATATAGATGACCTAATTGCACTAATCAATATAACATACGCCGTATGTCGATTTAGTAAAATTTTGCTAAGAGGTAGTCTACTAGGTATTGTATATGTGGATGGTAAAACTATGGCAACATTTTGATTAGCAAGGGTTTAAGGCCAATTTTATTATACTAGCCTATTTTGTCCCATTGCTGCTCGAACGCTACTCGTTTTTTTTTCCAGATTAGCTAGCTAAATTAAGATATTTGAATCCGCACATCTATCACTATCTACAAAACGAATAGCATGTTTCGATCCATCTTCACAAGCAGTTCCGCGTCCAAATACTGAACAGAAGTTTTAAATCTCCTCAGAGATGCCGGCACTCAGCTTTCCCGGTTTTTACCCTTTCAGCTATAACGAGATTCACTCACAATCTGACTTGGTCGTTAAGATAAGTCAAAAGCGCTGGTAAGCTTAGCAAAGTTGACTTGAATTAAGTTTTAAATAAGAGAGTTAAAAGGATGCAAAATACCTCAGAATAAGAAAAAATATAGAATCTAATACGTATGTCCTTACCGTATGTTAAACCGAATACTGACGAATTCGCAATTACTAAATGACAACCTCAATACAGATCAAATAATATCCGCAACCGCATCTAATTTAATCGACCAATCAAATGTTGACGCCAACCAATCAATACGCCACCCGATTACATCTACGTCTAACCTCCATCTAATCTCGTCACCCAACCAGATTAGACCATACACTATTATGGTAGTCTCACAAATGCAGCGGCGGCACAGATCGGCTATTTCTGACTGACTAAAAATACCGGACAACGGACGTGGCGCCGACTGCGATGCACTTTTTATGCACCGCGCTGAATATTTATGACGGCCATCTTGGATACGGAATCCGCTTAGAAATCCCGCCCGTATGTGGAAACTGGTGACACAGCTGAAAGTTTCGACGTTGGGGATCATGGCTGTTTTTGAGTTTTGCTGGAACATCCCGTGTCGTGTATAAAAACAGATAGAGGTAGTATAGGTAGGTAGTGTAATAACACGGTCTGTTCAATATCGGCGACAAATTGGGTATGGGTCGCGGATTTTGTCTACCACAGAAACATCGTTTACCCATTAAAGGATGGAGTTGCTGAACCTTCAAACATAATCACCGCAATACCGCAAACACTTAATCAATACGGCAAACTGTCTATTTAGCCGTGAAGAAGTCCTAAATTGAATCACGTATACCTCATGGATTCAAACGGTGCATCGAAGCCGACTCGTACATGTACGCAACTGCATCTAACTATCTCAGCACACATACCGAAACGGGGTATTCCGAAAAGGCAGCTATTTAGTCACTTAAAATGCTCTTGGGGTCTGCGGGCTAGACGTCTGGCATCGTTGCGAAGTTGTTTTTTTGAAAGGTCGTTTGTAATTCGCTTATATAAATGTAAATGCTAGAACTGCCACCTCTTCTGTATTTTTAACCGAAAAAAATATCATCTACACACATTCCATAAGATATGGTGCTTGTGAATTTGTTTCATTTCATTCGCGTGAACAAATTTTATCTTACCGTATTAATAACTAACAGCTCTCAATACCAAAATTTTTTTTAAAAGCTTTCGTTCACAGGTACTTATTTAATTTTATGCCTTACTTATTTTTATTTCTTAAAAAAGTCTGGTCACTTTTAAAGCTTGTCAGAGGCTTTTATCACGACCTAAATAATAAATAATCTCTGGTTTTATCTTTAAGTATTTTCGCATTCGCAAAGCACACAGTACAGTAGTCTCGTTAAAATTCGCATTCTATGCGTTTACGCATCACTATAACCAACGAATTATTATAACGAGCTTAAGCCGTGCCTTAGAAGAGCTTATTAAATATTGCTTTGCTCTCAAAAGATAGGCCGTTAAAGATTCTATGCGCTCGTGATTAAGTTCTGAAATATGGACTCGATCAAATATTTTATTTATGGAGTTAGCATTTAATATCTTCTGCGTTTGTTTGTCTTTTGATATACCTACCTTTTGAAAATAGGAGACTCAGTTCGAATGATATAAAAAAGTATTACGAGTATTTCCCCTGCATTCCAAATAAGTGGCAGCTTATGCCTGTATGTATTTCGACGTGGTATTTAAAAATCTGAAAAATTGTGCAGTAACTTATTTTCTATTTTGGCCTTAACATGAGTTCCCTGTAAAAAGCAGGCAAAACCGGGTGACACGCGGTATTGTAATCAAAATATCCAAGCAGCCAAATGGTCTATTGGACAGATAACTTTACGGCGGCAGGTGTGTCAATTCTATAGGGAAGAGACCATAAAATTTACTTCCAAATTTGTTGTTGATACATCTACTTACTGAACTCACAGTAAGTAGATGTATCGGATCCCGCTACTTATTCCGCATTAGAAGGCACGCGCCTCGTCAATACACTCGCATTCCGCGCGGATAGCTTGCGTACATAATGCATATGCTGAACTTCACCGTGCGTCAGCACTCAGCAATCGTGCCTGGTGGTAATTTACTTTGACTATTTCTTATGTCTTGTTCATAGGGATGGTCGTAGTATTGATAATACTAGAGTCGGAGCAAGAGGAACATTCTGAACTCTCATGTCGCTAGGGAATGCCGGAATCGTTTTCTGTTTCAGTCGGCACGCGACTTGTCAATAGAGACGAATTTTGGCCACATCGTCGTCGGCATATAAAATACATCTGCCCAGCTCCATCGTATGTCACACTGATGGCTGAAAAGTATTTTCGAAAGGGGAATAGCGTGAGTATTAGGCGGTAACTTATTGCAAATCTTTGTATGAGCTGCAAGGGAATGCTGGTACCGTTTTCTGCTTCAGCCGGCGGCGGCACGCGGTTTGTCAATAGAGACGCATTCCGACCAAATCTTCGGTGTGTAAAATGCGTTTGTCCAGCTCCATCGTATGTCACACTGATGGCCGTAAAGTATTTGCGAAAGGGGAATAGTGTTTTGGTAGAGTATACAGCGGTAACTTATGGCAAATCTTTATATGAGCTGCAAGGGAATGCCGGTACCGTTTTCTGTGTTGAGTCGGCACGCCGGTTGTCAATAGAAACGCATTCCGGCCAAATCATCTGCGTGTAAAATGCAAATGCCCAGCTCCATCTAAATGTCACACTGATGTGATGGCTGTAAAATATTTGCGGATGGGGAATAGTGCAAAGCAAAGCTAACATACGCAGCACGACAGAATGTAGTCATAGCATTATCTCTCGTTCGTTGCGTAGGTACAGTCAGCCAAAGACAATTACTGGACAAAGTCGTACAAAACGGATGAAATTATTTATGGAATTTTATTACAATTCGTATATTTGTTGCGGTAAATAAATTGTACAAATATAAGAATTTTCATGAGAAACCATTAATAATCTCCTGAAATAACTTCATCCGTTTCAAGTGGCCCTAACCCAGCCATCTGTATATTGTTATAGTGACAGGTTGTCTGTGAGTCCATCGCCTAAATTACAATACCTACCTACTTAAAACCTCGAATCCCTTAGCTGATTTTTACAGCTTGCCCGGGAGGAGATGCAGCTGGCACATTCTATGTTTTTCTATCACTCCCAGTCTAGCTTGGAAGGAGAAGAATTATTTACTATCAAGTCTTGAGCTCATCAACTTCTAGTATAACAAGTAAAGAACCTTTTTTTCTGTTAACAAGAATGAGTGCAATGACAGATTACGAAATTTTACATAAGAGCATCGCAAAACAAGTTAAACTTAGGTAATCATAGGATAGCAGAGCTCTAGTATTGTCAGTCCATTGATCCATACGTGTAATTAAATATGTAAGCAAGAAGGCAATATGCTGCCGTTACAGTCGTTAAGCGAAGTCACTTAGGTAATTCTCACTGCGGCAATGCAATTTAAGTTGTACCAAGTTATACAGAGTGTACCTATCTCACAAAGCAGCTATCTGTGCCAATGATATGCGTAAATTTGAGTTTATAGGCAATGCGGCCAAACGAATTTTGTTTTATTTTTGAAAAAAAAACAAAAAAAAAACTGAAAATGGGTTGCTTTTAGAACATGACATGTTCGTAGATGACATGTAACCGAACAGGTAAGTATCTTCTTCTTGTCGTATGGGTTTCGAGTCGATCGACCCGACGAACCCTGGTGTCAGTTTTTAAACCGCATAATAGCACAGCTAATGATCCTCTGACATGGTTTGTGTAACGACCACTACTACTACTATCAAAGACAGCGACCGGGACCGACGGCTTTACGTCCCCTCCGAAGCATGGAATCTTTTTTCTTCTAGACAATCAGGTGATTCAGCCTGCATTATCCTAGCCAAACTGGAAACTAGGTAAGTATAAAATTATTACCTACATAGAGAAGATACTGATAGACCCAACGGCTACTTTTAAATATTATGTTAAATTTGTCATCACTCGATAATATAAAAAATAATAATAAAGAATGTGTGTCTGTTAAGTACTTATTTCCGAAGAATTTAATAAATATTATTATTGCACGAACTGTTATGTCTAAGTTAATAAATACAACACTTAGAAAGTATAAACAAATTGCAATCATGATCATAACCATAAACATATATCGGCTCGTATCAATATTTACAACGAGGCTTATTGGCTCAGAAATTATGAACCTATAATAGTGTTCTATTTACACGGTGTTGTAAACTATGAGTAGATTGATAAGATTTTCACATGCTTGACTGAGAGCGATAAAACAAATTGGAATGTATCAACTGCTGTACCTAACCTTACCTATTTGGCGATGTAGTGGGCTCACCCAGAAGTTTTGAGTTACTTCACACCGGCGAAACACAGCAAACTGCTTGACTCCGGACTTTGGAGCTCCTCTTACGGAAAGTACTAGGTACTAATGTCACATTATTAATGTGGTATCGTTCAACCCTACATATTCACAGACAAGTCCTTGAAGCCGTTAGTCTGGGGTAGCCTAGCCCTTGGACATTGCTTCAGGGCCCTTTTTCTGTGTTCTAATACCATACAGCTTAAGACCTGTTGCCATACGGCCAAAGACCTCGAAATTCTCTGAAAACAGATAAACATTGACC
>JARACY010002656.1:0-40413 GCA_029255725.1 Scrobipalpa atriplicella
CGCGCGGCACTCGCGGCAAGGACCCGGTGGCGGCATAGTGTGTAGGAGCCCTTAAGGGGATCTCCGGTGCACGCCAGCGCCCTCATCAGTAAAAAAATCATTACCTACTCACTGAAAACGCAATTAATCGAAAATCCGGTAAACCAGATAAAATAATAGGTACTGAAGTGTGTTTTAAGCACTATAAATTCATGATTCAGTGTTTACAGCAGTTACAGATACCAAAAATGCTAAAAGTGGCAGTTTTCTGTTACTACCAGGAACTATGAATTGCAGCTTAATGAGGTTCTAAATTATCTTCTTTACTTTTATTTCAATCTGGTTTACCGGATTTTCGCTTAGCTCGCTTTTCAGTGAGTAATGATTTTTTGACTGATGAAGGCGCCACCTGGTTCAGGGTAGCCCCTTAAACAACCCTCAAAACTTGTCAGACGTGGCGGAACCAGAACGACCTTTGTTTGGGTCGTTGACGCTCTGCCTACCCCATTTGGGATACAGGTGTGATAGTATGTTGTAAGTATGTGAAATTGTGAAAGGTAGAGGTAGTGCGGCAAGCTGGCGTGATACCTACGCATTCTCAGCGTGGCTGTCAGTTTTTGTCTTTTTTTACACAGGTCAAGTCTTTTTTGTACAAAATGTGAAATGGGCATTTTTTGGACGATAGGTACTTGTGAGTTCCCAATGTATGGTCAGAGAGTCAAGTTCTGTTCTGGCATACACATTTAATAATACATATATAAAAATAACTTACCTGTACAATATGATCGCGTTATACTTGTAATCCTGATCACTTGGTAAAAAAATGGTAAATAAATTAAAATATCTACTCTTTATCAAAAGTTATCTGACGTAAATAAAGATAGCCACTCACTATCAAAATACCAAGGACTAAAGTCTGAATTGAATACCTACTATGAATGCGTGCGTGCAAGCTCTGAGTGAACAGGAAAAAAAAAACGCGCCAGCCAGACGCTAACGATATCGAAAAAAATCGGGGCGGCGCGGCGCGCGCAAACGATGACGCGTATTTACGTTATATACGAGGCCAGAACGCCGCATAGGAAATATATTTTATACTACACCTATTCGGAAAGTATATTAGTTCTTACTTAAAAAAAGGAAAGAAAGTACGTAAATCCAAGCGAACGAATATGCGGGCGGCAAAAATATATGGGATTTACTTTCTCCCCTAGGGGAGAAAGTATTTTCTCCCCTCCTATTTTTTTTTTAAATTCATAATTCAAAACTAGAAACAGGCGAATGCCAAAAAACAAAAAGTTTGTATGTCGAAGCCCACAAAATGATACTGGCCACTTACATTTTTTGGCAGTATGTGCTTTGCTTCATTTGTCTCTTTTATATTTTTAAGTAAAAAATATGGCAAAATCAACATGTCCGCGCGAATTCTTTTTCGTTCTTTGATTTATATGACTTATTTAATGTAAATTAAGTGTTTAGTGTTTTCGATGTAATGTGTAACTGTATTAATATGTGTTTTGTTTGTTTGTGTTCTGTTCGCATGGATGATGACACTTCAAATGTTCTTATGTTATCTTCTCATGTAAGTGATATCATTCTTTATCTTACAAGGATTTTTGATTATATTTTCCTCATAGGTGTAGTATAAAGCACTATGTATAACTCGGAAGAAAATGCGATTCCCGTTCGATGCGAGGTCATGTTCTCTCCTCGTTAAACAATGTACTATTTCCTATGGCGCAGGATAGTATAGTATAAGTAGGAAGCAGATTTCTGCGCACTGCTCGTGTATAGTTTGTAATGCAAACGCGCGTGACCTGATTCTAAACTATACAACGTCACATTATGTACCTACACCTAATAAGGTTTTTATAGGACTAATACTGGGTGAAGGGACAGCAATGCCGTTAATCACATTTTCGAATCGAATTTTCAAATCACATTAAACTCGAATTTACGATACATACACGATTAGTTCCCAAGCCCCCTAAACGTACTGGCCATAGTGGCCATAAGCAATTTAGTTAGGTCATTACAAACTAGGTATAGATACAAGACAATTTAGCGTAGGTACTACTGTTGTGTTGTATACTTTGGAATATCTTAGTAAAAAAGTAAATTCCAATCTATACGAGAGTGAGTAGTTACACGCCCTGGCCCCTGGCGTTCTGGTACAGAACGTAAATACGCCACGATGACATCATCCAATACAGTTAGGTTAGTCACCAAACAACAACATAGATACAATCCGAACAAATCAAAAAGGTACCTCGCGGGTATGCGATCTATACGTCCGGGTGTCTAGTTAAATCATACGAATTATACCAAAACTTCATAGATATTTATTTAATTTAATAGTTGTTAGAACTTACCTGAGCACCTTAATAAATCCAGCAGTAAAAAAATTATCTCGCTCAGCTCAAACTCTAAAAGTTGTGCAGTTAGTACGTTACCTATTAACTTTACTACTGTAGTGTAGGTAGGTACCTATACTGTACCAAATATCCAATACAATATCCAATGGAAGTTTATTTACATACCTATCAACAACTTAATGAAATCAGGACTGGACTCCACGCACGATTTTGATATTGAACTGCAGTCTGCAATTAATGATAAAAATATTTACTGGTATGTGGGTGGAAACAACCAAAAGGTAATTTATACTCATCTATTTTGGTCAACAAAAAGTTGTCATTTTTGAAATTTGACATTTTCGACAATTATGACTTTTTTGATATTTGACTTACGACCAACTTCAACCTGATGCGCGCGCATCGTAAATTTTTTCGAGACTTGCGTGCGGCTAACTTCACGCACGGTGTTGCTTTTGTGTTACTAATGCGCGCGCATCGTAAAATTACACTCTGAACAATTTTTCCTAACGCCCTTTAAAGAAGTATAACTTCAAAAATAATTGGTCTTGGTGAAAAATATTCAATGTACATAATGTAGGTACCTACTTATAGATGTAATGTAGCTTTGTACCTATACAAATGACACATGACAGCTTTAACTAAAACATGACTAAAACAATCTTTTGAAAGAATAAATGAAACATCTATTTAATTTTGCAAAACACGTTTATTTTATTACTTATATTATACTTATAATAAACTATAGTCGCTATAACATAAGCGTAAAATATCTCATAGAACATATTTTATATACCTACCTACCTATGAAAAGTATGTTAGTATGTACCTACTTATGTATTATAAAAAATATCGTATCTGGCATCTGCCGATGAAAATGAACAACTTTTGATTTTAACATTTAAAAATTCGCAAAAGAAGCTCAATGCTCCGTATGAATTGACTCTTAACCTGCATCCTGATGATCATTTTGATCGGGAAACCTTTATTTATATGCCTTTATTAATTTTCTACATTGTAGGACACTTAATTTTACCTATAATGTACTTAGTTCATTTCATTTAAAAGGCAGATTTGAAGTTTGTGATTTTAAACTTAGGTACAAATTACAATGTAGTTAATTTAACGTACGGTTAGCTTACTTAAAAAAAATCGTAAAACAGTTAAAAAAATATATAAGATAAGTTGAGTATCTTTTAAAAGCACGTAATTTGATTTTGGTTTGTGCAAATAGATAATAATATAACTATGTAGGTATCATATCATAATACTTATTTGTGTTACTCCAAGACTGCCCTGTCCTTATTCTACGGCTTCTTGCTTGGTTTCATGGCGAGTATACTTTTTATAATAATGCCACTTGACTTCCATGGACGGATTAGCAAATATCTTTTCGCGAAGACGGAATGTTTTCTCTTTTGAATCATCTGAGCAATAATAATTCTGTGGGATATTTTTTAAAACTACCAAATAGCTAGGAATACACTCTTCATCCTTGAGTAGCAATAGCAAAAATTCCAAATATATAGATTCGTCTACTTCTCTGAATGCATTCGTTAAGCATTCTCCAAATAGCCAGTAAATGGATGAAAAATATTTCGTCATATCTTCTTTCATGTATTCAAGGCATATTTCGGAAAATTTGGGTAAAGCTTTCAAATAAATTTTATCATATTTAGTTGTTTCAGTCATCGTAGCTAATATATCTTTATGCTCTTCCAGTAGTCTCACAAACGTCGCGATCAACTTCCATGTGGTCTGGGTAAGATAATTTCCTTCGACAGGCAATCTCTTTTCTAGTTGTTCTTGTATATCAGCGAATACCTTAGTGGGGAAAGCCATTTTCTTCTCGAGCACGATTTTTTTAAAGTGTCTGGTTATCATTTGTAGTAAATCAATGACATTGTTCATAGCCCAATATCTATCCTCAACTTTTACTTCCCATAATGCGAATGATCGTTCCAGCACTGGAAGTATAACTTTTTTATATCTCTCCGATTGAGATTCTGCATCCTTTGCGTACAACAGATAAACTGCCATTAAGTCGCAATACGGATATCTCGTGGTAGTAAATTTTTTATCCAGGGATTCTAGAAGCACGTTTGCAACAAATTCTGTATCTAAGTGCTCTATCAAATCTTCCATTTGGTAAATGAGAGAGTCAGTAGCATTACCACAATTTGCTTTGGCGGGCAAAGACTTTAAAAATTTATAACTTTTCATGAGGAATTTTCCTCTCACCAGCATGGGTACTTTATCAACTTTTGTAAGAGTTTCGTATATTATTTTGTTCTCCTCTGTTGACAAATTGTCAATAAATATGTTGAGGAGTTCCCATATTTCCTCCGTCATTGCAGGATTCGTTTGCTTACAGAGCAGTTCGTAAGTTTGTTCAAACAGTACAGCTCTTATCGACGGGTTTGTAGCTTTTTTCCAGATATCGTGAAACACGGTTTTCAGCTCGTTAGACTCCAGTTTATTAAAAGCCATTCGGATGCCATGTTTTTGAAGGGATACCGGTGCGTCAAGTAATTTTGACAATAGCTCCCGAGTTTGTGCAGGACTCAAATTGTGAAGAATCGAGTTGAGCGAAGGTAAAGCAAACTGCAAATAATCGCCTTTAGCGTATAATAACACTATCTTAGGTGAAATAAGCGGCCGGGATACGTACATGTTCCGGGCAAGATGTTTGCAAACATTAAGAACGACTTCATCATTTTCACTCCAATTAATTTTAGATTCAGTGGGAGCATATTTTTTCAGGATGTCGACTATTTGTTGTTGGGTTGCCAGCGTGCAAAGTCCGCGGATGTGCGCTTTATGAGCGCCCGGTTTGTCAAGGTTGCTACGGTAGTAAGCCATCCAGTCTGCAGCGAGGGTTTGTGGATAGTACAGGCGTAGTGCTCGCAGCACCCGCCGCAGCGACACCTTGTCGTCACCGCGTAGCTCCTCTACAACGCTCTGGTTGCGTGACAACAGCCCCGGGTCATGTTTCAGTGCATGGTAACATGTTTCTTTGGATGGAGACATCATCAGAGATTCCTCGAACATAGTCCTTCGCCATGACTTATTCTTTTTGAATAATTTTGAGAAATCTGTTTTCCATGTATTGCCTTTCTTAAGTTTAATTAGTTCTTTTATTTTTTCTAGGAACCATGGATAATCAAGAATATTTTTATTCCAATCTGTCAGAAGATCCTGAACATTTTCCAACAATAAAACCGAACCCAGAAGCTCAATTTCACTGCTGATGTTCTTGTTTTCGATTTCAGTCTTAAGCTTTTTGTATAAAAAATCTAAAACTTTGTGTTTTTCCTCATCGCTTAACTTCTTTTGGATTGATTTCATAGTCTGAAAACTGAATTTCTTCTCGATGATTTCAGGTATTTTCTCATTATGCAGTAATTTGTACAATATGATAGCCTCTACACATGACTGCACATTATTTTCAGATTCGATGTATACTTCCATACTGCAGAAAAGATTATTCAAAATGTTCCAAGCGGTTTCATTAAATCTGAACGTGTCGATTTTCGAAAGTAGCATATTAACGAACTGAATTTTGAATTTGAAAGGTTCGTTAATGTGCCTGTCGTTGTAATACTGTAGTACGGTTTGGATATCTTGCGGGTTGCGATATGCGCAGTACAACAGTACGTCAAACATCGCAATGCGTTCAGGTGGCGCTGACTCAGATCTTATCAACTTTGTAAGGTCAGCAAAAGCTATCTTGAATGGAGCAAAACGGTACCATTGATATACATTTGCGGAACTTCGTACAGCTACATTATCGGCACATTTCATACTACAACACGCCATTGCTTCTGCATATGGAACAGCGTCAACGCTTTCCTTATTAGGTCTTTCGATGAGGAATTTCTTTATAAAATCAAACTTGCCTTCGGTAGGCAAGTACCTTAGGAACGGTTTAAAATTATCATACTTTATCCAGTTCTGCAATTCCTTGTTCGAAGAAATTTTCATGATAAAATCCTTTATTTCTTCTGGTTTGAAGTGTTTTGCAAACGTAGGTAGATGGATGTTATTACAGTATTTATCAAATTTATCTATAATTCGGTGAGGGCATTTTTTCATCAAAATACTTGTGTGTTTAGGTCCAAATTGCGGTTTAGTATAATCCGGACCATTCTCAGCAAGATCTAAAAATTTATCCGTTTGACTTTTAAGAAGAAACATAGTTGCTTCTAATTCAGATTTTCTATTATAGTTGTACTGATTTTTTTTGTCCAATATTTCAAGAATTGTGATCGATTTTTCACAGAGACGTTTTAGTAAATGTATGTTGATTTTATCCTTATGTTTTTCAACTTCAGTTTCTATAAACGGCAAGGAGCAATTGGGGAGCCAGGAAAGAGCAGCGTCGATATCCTTTTCTTTTCCTTTGATGAAGTTGTAAAAGTCTTCAACGCGATCTGTGTCCTTCAGGTTTAGTCGTATATGTAGCATGAGCTTGGCGTAGGCTTGTGACGTCATATAGGGATAAAGATTTGAATAGAGGTGTTGAGGGTTTATTATGTGCGAGTACTGGCGCTCGGTAATCAGCCACTTGCTTTGTTTTATGGCTCGCGACACGTATAACATATCTTCGCATTTCAGAATGTTCAGAATGTAGTCAACGTTCCTCTTTTTTGCAGCTACATCAATCTTGATGAGGTTAGTGATGTCATCGTCAGCAGCGTTGAACACTTCTGCTTGAACTTTAAGGTCACCATCAGTAGCTTTCTTGACAAGCTCGGCATAGTGTTTCTTTTTCTCCCCCAGTGTCTTCCCTTGCAGTTCTTGTAGCGCCATGTCGAGCAGGACACTGTAAAAGAGTTGTTAGTTTGGTTAAATTAATAACATTTAGTTACTAGGTAATTCTATAGGTACCTATCTTCTCACTGACTGCAACCAGTCAGTATATTATGAACTTCGTGAGAGTGTGGCAAGCCGGCGTGATGCGCGCAAGAAAGGTTAGTCAGATTTGTGTATTGTGCCAGCAGCGGCATGTGTGTAGGAGCGTAGGATAGGAGTATTTACACTGTAAGTGACAAAATATTTGTTTTCGTAAAAAAACTGGTTTATTGTTTATTCTTTGAATTGAAAGTAGAAATGTAGATAGACATAGGTAGGTACAGTCAACAACGCCTTTAAGGTAACAGGGCTGCTCCAAAGCAATGGAGTTTTCTATGTCCTTCAAGCTGTAATCCTCAATTATGAAAATAAATTTGAACAATGCTAAACATAGTCCTGAAATAGTGCTAAATAGTGCCATATACGAGAAAATTAGTGCCTTTATAATTGCGAAGTTACAGTTATATTTTAGTGAGGATTACGTTTTCGATTATGTTTTCATAAGTGAGGATTTGGTACAGCTTGAAGGACATAGTTTTCTCAGGTGTTCATATACTGTACAGTTTAATTACCTACCTGCACAACTATATGAAATTTCATCAAAAAGCATAAACAATTACCCGAGAATACTTCATCGGTTTGGAGCGGCCGGCCCTGTTACCCTAAAGGTGTTGTTGACTGTACATTATAGCATTTGCAGTTAGTGTTATTTCTGGCGTAAACAGTTTAATAATATTTAATAATATACATATATATATACATAAAATCACGCCTTTATCCCTAATGGGGTAGGCAGAGCAAAAAACGACCAAAACAAAGGTCGTTCCGCCACGTCTGACACGTTTTGAGGATTATTGCAGCTGGCACATTCTATGTTTTTCTATCACTTCCAGTCCAGCATGGAAGGAATATAAAAAATAATATGTAGGTAGGTATATACAAAAACGACTTACCTGTGCAATATGATCGATCGCGTTATCACTACTTGTGATCCTGATCACTTAGTATTAGTATATAATTGGTGTAACAATTAGAAATATAAATAAAGATAGCAGCCACCTCACTTCACTATCACAAATACCTAGGATTGAATGCTTTGCATGCGTGCATGCTCTGAGTAAACAGGAAAATAAAACTCGCTAGCCAGACGCTAAGCTAACGATACGAAAAAACCGGGCCGCGGCGCGCGCAAACGATGACATCATCATCATCCAGCACCAAACAACAACATACCTAACTCATATAGTACCTACATATAATCCGAACGAATCAAATAGGCACCTTGCGGGTATGCGGTCTCTACTTCCGAGAGGCGTCTAGTTCAAACATACGAATTATAATAAAACTTCGTATAGGTTATAATTATAATACCTAGTATTTATTTATCTAGTTATTAGAACTTACCTTAGCACCTTAGTAGTTAGGGTGCTAAATCCAGCCTTAAAACCATTATCTCGCTCAGCCTCAGCTCCAAAAGTTCTGAAGTTAGAAACCCCTCAGGCACGGAAGAAGGTCCTGCTAGATAGGCGTTACGTTACGTTCTTTACTAGTGTAATATCCAAAGGAAGTTATTTACATACCTATCTATAACTTCATGGAATCAGGACTGGACTCCAGGTACGGTTTTGGTATTGAAACTGCAATAAATAACATATAATATTTAATAATTATCTATGTGGGTGGAAAGGTGGTAACAATTAATGAAGGTAGGTAATTTCGACTCATCTATTTTGGTCAACAAAAATTACTTAAATGAAGAGTACTTACCTGTTCTAAAAGAATGTTTCTAATGATTAATTTATCTCCGTAATTAATTAATTGAACGGACGGGCGTTAATTTAATTGATCATTAAATCTTGCGACCTGCTGCCGAAACGAATTGACCGGTACGACGAAATGTTGCCAGAACTGCAAGGCATAAGTCTGCACATAGTTCTTCCAACGACGACGGCGCCCAAACTTCCAGAGATTAGATTAGCCATATGCGCGGGACTAGTTTTTAGTGCCCTAGTGTTTGACTGACACGACCAGAGAGAAATCGAGCACAGTGCAGGGCAGGGCCGCATCCGTATCCAACGACAGCATTGTAAAATAGATTGATGATCTGTACGATTTCGTTTGTATGGCAATGACAACACATACGAATCCAAAGAAAAATACCAAATACCTTCTTTTACAGAAGGTTAGCAAGTTTAACTGGATGTTATCGTTGTTTTCCTCTATGCCATTAACTTGGTCTTAGAAACGTGCCCTTCAAAGCACGAAATCATCTTTCTTGAAACAACCAATGATATTTGATACAATTACTTGGATATTTCACATCAACATCGGGGTTGGGGTGGGGTGGGGTTTATGGGATCTACCTCCACCCAGGGCAACGGCAATATAGGCTTGCTTGTGAATAAGTCCGGCTGAGTGATCCCAACAAAGCGGTGGTAGGCTCCACAAGGGGCCACCTGGTTTGCTTCGCGACCACCTCTCACCGGAGTCCGGCGCCAAACAGCTTGCTGTGTTCCGTCGGTGCGTGAGAATGCCAGTGCCTTAACAGATGCCTGTGTGTTGTTTAAACAAAACTAAGATCTTATTAAAAATACTTTTATTAGCCTTAATACAAATCCTATCACAATTTTCATCAATACACACAGTGTACTGCACAGAACATTAAATAAATGAAGACATGATACTGAAAAAGGCCCCGGGAATAACATATAGGTACGCGGTATAACACTTAGCCTATGTGCGCACTAGCGAGTTATAGTTGGCCGATCGTCGGATCTCTCTTTTCTTCACTTACAGTGCAAGACAAAGCTGATTCGACGCTCGTCCGACTTATGGGATCTCCAGACCTTCCGATTCTAACTCTGCACTCTCTAATCCTTATCCGAAAAATCGGATGCAATTTAGTCGGAAGCTTCGGATGATTACGCTACACATTGGTATCGATTTGTAAGCGCACAAAATTGGTAAATCTTGACTAAAATGGCCACCTGTCATTGTCTATCCTGAGAGAACAGAAAGGGACGGCAACCAATTTTGGTAAAGATTCAGAATCCACGATTTCATCCGATTCAGGATTGATCGGAGAGCTAAGATCGGAAGGTCTGGAGAGCCCATTATAGTTGTCAGTGCGCGCTCGCCCGTATAACTAGGATGTTCAGCTGTCTTCCTCCTCGATCTTGGGAGCCAGGTAGTAGCGGATGTGGCCGATGTCGGGAATGCGGTATTCAACCACCAAAGGGACGTCGGCGGACATGGAAAGTTGTACCTGCGGAAGAATATTACTATTAGCTTGACACAATCAACACATCACAAAATATTTTTATAGTTGCTTTGGTGACATCAGCATTTTTCTAATATATTTAGAGGTAATATTTTAAAATATGCCAGGTGTTAGGAACAGCTTCCCGCATACGAATAAAGCGTAGGACACAGTTACCGCAACTGAACAACTTTCACCGGGAAATTCAAGTTTTGAAAATAATTCTTTGTGAAAGTTGTTCAGTTTTGTTGACATTATCAGTTTGTAGGAAGCTGTTTCCCTGGATGGAAAACATATAATGTATCAGCCAGCTGCTTCTCTAAAGCCAGTAAATGGTCGAGGGTTTCGGCGTATATCTCACAACTTAGGTGATGAGTCAGAAAAATCATTGTGTCTCAAATTTTGACAGAAAACAGCGAAGGTTGCTGTCGCTCAGTCTACCATGTAAGTAAAAGTATTACAGTTTACACCAGCTGACCTGCGGGCTGAGGGACGTGGCCTTGGTGAAGTAGTTTAGGTACTGGCACGCGAACGTGAGGGTGACGGGTTCGTCCATCTCAATGACGACGGCCTCGTCCTCCTTGTCGACGCTGGCTGTCTGCGCCAGCTTGATGTTCGCGGAGCCGATGTCGCCGCTCGCTGAGAACTTCACTCCTGATAAACAACATAAATTAAAGTTTTATTAATTCTCATTTTTAGTTTAATTTATTTACATTCACAACCTATTTCTTTAAAGGCCTGCACAATCCACAAACTTCTGCCACATGCACTAGAATGAATTTTGGTGGATAACAGTTTGCATCTGCCCAGGTCCTAATCAAACACACTTTAAAACAAAGACAAAAGTTATGCAAGGACTTTATTTACCATGCTGTGTCTTGGATGTGTAAAAAAATCTAATTTATTGGTGTCAGTTTTTAAATAGCCCTAGGCCTATGACGTGTTTCGCGCCCAGCTTGCATTGCTTTAACGCTTTAACCAAATACTCGTAGTAGTGTGACCCTATAGAAAACAAATTCAGTATCTCCAGAACAAAAGCCTAAGACTTGACCCACATAGACAGTTATAGCATGGAGGTATACATGTTTTCTTCAAATAACTCACCCTCCTTAGTGCAGGAGATGACCATGGACTCTCCGAACTGCGACAGGTCGCGGCAGATGCGCGCGAACTCGCCGCTCGGCAGCCGGATTGTGCAACTGTACTCAGTCTCCGGGATACCTGGAAAACAAGTAAATAAGTATGGTGAAATTTTGTTTGCTTTGAAGCAGATGGGAGGAGATCAATACCCATGAAAGGATTCATGACAGGGGATTGAACGAGAATACTGGTTTTTACACGGAACAATCTGTCATCTGACCTCTGCAACCCAGGAGGGAAACCAGATTCAATGCTAGATAGCACCAAGTAAGTGGCAAACCCAGCTGTAAAAAAATTTGGACTTGTTGCTTTTTAGGGTTCTGTACCCAAAGGGTAAAAAACGGGACCCTATTACTAAGACTTCGCTGTCTGTCTGTCCGTCTGACACCAGGCCGTATCTCATGAACTGTGATAGCTAGAGAGTTGAAATTTTCGCAGCTGATGTATTTCTGTTGCCGCTATAACAACAAATACTAAAAAACAGAATACAATAAATCCTAAGGGGGTCTCCCATCCAAAAAACGTGATTTTTTTGGCTCGTTTTTTTAGTAGATAATGTTTCGGATGTTTCAAATGAACCATGATAGTTAGATAGTTAGAATTTTCACAGATGATGTATTTCTATTGCCGCTATAACAACAAATACAAAAAATTGGCCAAGTGCGAGTCGGACCATTTTTATAAATGATGGTACGGAACCCTCCGTGCGCGAGTCCGACTCGCACTTGGCCAGTTTTTTAATTTACTTTTCTTTGTGAGGATTAATTTTTAACTCAACGCATTTCGAGGGGAAAACACAAGTGAGACAACAAAAAATGTTGCATGCAATACAACAATGACAAATTATGAATAACTTTGTGTAAATTTTGATAATTTGATACATTGAGATACATAAGTAAATATAAGTGTTTTTATCACCAAGGGTTTATAAGACTTCTTATTCAAGGTTTAATAAACAAGATGCTCACCTAAATGCTCTAAATCGAGGTTCATCAGTTTCATCTCATAGTCGGAGACCTTCTCCTGGTTTGGGCTCTCAAACACAAATGTGACGGTGTCTGCATTGTCCTGAGCCTTGATCGTCACCGTATCTTTGTCGCCCGCGCATTTCAGGATCTTGGACATACTAAAAAAAATACAATGATGAATATTTTGATTGTTTAAATAACAGGTATTTATTATTATTTATTTTACAAAATGGCGTCACATCTCAAGTTGAGACGTATTTTGCCAATGACAACGTTCATTTGATATGTTTTATCTTGAATAACACATACTTATAATCATAATTCAATATCGCGATGTTAAACACATTAAATCAATAAAGTGATGATGGGAGAGTCTTTAATGAGAAAACGTGAATCGGCTACCTTTCTCCTTCGAGAGAAAGGTAGTGAAATAAATTACAGGTATTATGCTGGACTGTGATAAAAATACAATGTTCCAGGTACTTCTCTTCAGAGTAGTAATGTAGAAACCATTAGAGGAAGCTGAGTTCCATTGTATTGCAATTTAGACTGCTATAGTGTCACTTCACTACAGCAACACACATCTCTTTCTATAAAGGAAAAGTCTCCTACATAATATTCAAATCTATGTTACCAGTAATATTAAAATTTTATCATACCAGATATGAGAAGTAAAAAAATTAGGGGTGTGAATGTGAACCTACCAATGAAACTGAACAACTTTCCCTAAAGACGATAGGTCGAAATATGAAAAAGAAATGGCCATTCCATACAAAATGATTTGAGCAGCTGACAACATTGTACGGGAGGGCCAATTTTTTTCTCATATTTCAATTTATGTACCTTGGGGAAAGTTGTTCAGATTCCTGAGCTGAGTAGTTTCACACCCTAACTAAAGTTTGGTCAGCTAATTTTTTTACTCCCTGTATATAAATTTTCTTAGTTTTTTATTACCTTGAGAGGTTCATGCCCATGGAGATGTTTCTGTCACATCTGTATTTGTCAAAACCATCTGCCCGCAGTTGAAGTGACACCAGAGAAACGTGAGAGTTGTCCATAGCCTGAAATAGATTCAATTTTCTTTGTATTAGTTGTATTGTATTAGCACCAACTATTTTACTTTTTGGCATGAATGGAGAGCATTTTATACACAGTATACACTGAGATTTAATGGCCAATATGTATATGCTCATGTATGCATCTGCCCAGGATTACATCATTAGGAATATTAAAATACCGGGTGTAATTAACAATGTGGTCATTTGGTATGGGAAAGTAAATTCTTTTTTATATCCTGAAAGTAATTCCTGGTGAAAGTTGTTCAGTTTCGTTGACTGAGAAACCCCTATCAGTTTATACTACACACAAGTAGAACTGAACTCACGCCTTTAACCCTGAACTCATCAGACCCATAATCAATATAACTATCAGAAGGGGTGGAGTGGAGTGATTTGCGGTACAGTTTTTTTTTTAAATGTTTATAGTATAATACTGTGCATGGTGTAACCTATTTTGTACTTCAGAATTTCTATAATATAACCCATACTATAACATCTATTTCAATATTTTCTCTTTTGATCCATTATAAAATGAGTGCTTATCCTTATCACTTATTATCAGCCATGACCATGAGCATGATTATTGAACAAGTTGCAACATGACATGATATCATGACAAAGGTAGGTCAGAGGGGTCAACAATGCAACATAATATCAGACCAAATATCAAACAGTATTCAAGACACAACTGCAGCTTTGAAAGACATTCTAACCTAAAAATGTAGAACAAAATTACCTGTAGCTGTATGCCATTGTCGTCGCAGTCGAATGTGGCTTGTGTGAGGAGATCCTTGATGGCTTCCAACACCTTCTTAAGTATGGAGCTCTTGAGCAAACGTGCCTCGAACATTTTCTGAAGCTGACAAGTCAAGATGGTGAAATTAAGTATAAAAACTTATATTATGTTTTCTACAACGATACAACTGTGAACATCCCAGCAGTATAGGATGCTGATAAAGGTATAGATGGTAGAATTACTTTGGATAACTGCGAGGTAAGTTAAAAAGCAGGGCATTCTTTGTACTGCAAACCAAGTGGGTTACGGTCTGAGTCCTGAATTTTTCATGAAATTCGAGTGATAACAATACTTTTATGATGGCCCCTTCATAGAACTGACTATGAACAATAAATTATACTATAATACTCACGATTTACTGCGATAATACACAAAACACTAAAGAAACAAATCAGGATGCGTTGAAATCGTTGACCCGATAAAAACTGACAGCCGGCAAGCGAGCGGAGCGGGAAAAAATTGGCGCGAAAATTATTGCGTTACTAGTGTTCTTGTAATAGCTAAAAATACCGGTTTTTGCAAAGACCAATAACGGTTTTTGTAAATATGTGGTGATAAGCGTGACTTCAAAGCGATAGAACGCTTCCATGGACATATTAAGTTGAGGATGCTGGTGGAAGCCTTGATTAATCAAACATCAAATTGATTTTATACTGTTTTCTCGAAAAAGAAATACTAGGCTGTCTGTACGCGTAAGTTTACTTTGCCTTTCCCGTAAAGGACGAGAAAAAAAAACGAAGTGCACGGCAGAGCCAAAAGCCAAGTTTATTTCGTTAGTAGTTAATAAAAAAAGACGTATTATTGCATTAGAACGGGTCTTAGCGCGGTTGGTTAAAATAGGTATTTTGAGATAACTTTTGAAATACCTTTGCTCGACGTTTCGATCGCGCTGCTGCAAAATAGACGTCTTATATGTTATATTATATTGTGGCGGTGTGCGTATCTGAACGCATTCCGTCATTAGCTAGTTTTACTCAAGTTTTACTCACTCCTGTCTGTTTGGTAGCTAATGTCAGGTTGCTATCTTTGACCGTTGGTTTTGCATGATTCTTGTGATGAAGAATAAATCCAAAATATATATCTCAGTAAACTAAATAGTTTTTTTTTTTTAATGCACTTTACACCTTTTTATTCATTGAGGCCCAAAACAGAGAAGGATGAAAAGAGAAGAGAGAGGCCTTTACCAAGCAGCAGTGAGATAAAGTTGAATTTAGCAGTTATGATAAATAAAGCGATGGATATTTTATAATAATAGTCCTCCCAAACGATATTCGGTGACGGCGGTCAATCTCCCAGAGATCGACTATCCGCGCGGGACTTCAAATCCTCTATTATATATGTTACGCACAATCCCCGAAATCGCCCATTGGCCGGAATAAAGGCACACTTCGCGGATTGGAAAATTCAAAACGCGCAATCCCCGAAAAGTCCTTTCATTTCGGCCATTGAGCGCTTTACAAAAACCATTTCGCGGACTGGTAAACACGAAACAGCCACTTGCCGAATTCATTGAAATATCAGGTGTAAAGGACATTTAAACACCAGGCATGAGGGACAACTTAACGCAAACTGATAGGGGTTGCTCAATCAATGAAACTGAACAACTTTCAACAGGAAATTCTTTCAGGAAGAGAAAATATTTTTTGAGTTTCCTATGAAAAATGATCACTTCGATGATAATTTTCTGATCAAATCTGTTAGTTTCATGAACTGAGCAACCCCTATCAGTTTGCGTTAAGTTGTCCCTCATGCCTGGTGTTTTAATGACCTTTACACCTAATATTTCAATGAATTCGGCAATTGGCTGTTTCGTGTTTACCAGTCTGCGAAATGGTTTTTGTAAAACGCTCAATGGCCGAAACGGAAGGACAATTCGGGGATTGCGCGTTTTGCATTTGCCAATCCGCGAAGTGAGCCTTTTTTTCCAGCTAATGGGCGATTTCGGGGATTGTGCGTAACATAATATATATATATATAATTAAAATAATAGAGGTCAGTGGGTCACAGTCTAGTTTTTAGTGCGCAACATACAAGTGCGCTCTCTATTCCTTCAATCTCTTATTCTGATGGATGAGAAGATTGGGAGGACTGACACGACCAGAGAGAAATCAGGCGCAGGACCGACTATTCATTTACAGGCCCATCCGACATTATGGATCATCTTATTTTTCGGACAGTCAAATGATCAGCCTGCAATGTCCTAACCAAATTACAAATGACACAAAAGTCGTTGTCCCCCTGCCGGGAATCGAACCAGGACCTCCGTTTGACCACGGAGGAGCGAATATAATTTAAAGTAATAATAACGTTCGTTCGTTTTACACATTTATTAAAAAAAAAAACAATAAAAGCCTGAACCCAAAGACCGAAGAGATACCAATATTCAATATCCACTTACTTAACATGAAAGTTGAACAACTTGCTCTTGATTTGGATATTCTGGTAAAGTTAAGTTGTATTTTTCTAGAATTCCTGGAGGGAGAAATCTCCCACCGAGATAATGCTTAGCATCTAGTATGAGCTCTGGCCGAGCACACATTTTGGGTGCGGATAAAGATATAAGCAGTGATGGTTTTATGGAATTTGGTGCAATCGGACCTTTTTCTACGTCCCAACCGCTTGGAATATCCACACTAAAACAAAAATAGAATGATTTAAAAATCATACACAGCGTCACGTCATGATTGAAGACTTAAAATCCTTTGAATTTCATATAATTTATTAATTATTAAGTAATAATAAATAATGTGTAGCATTGGAGTCTGTGCGAAAAGAGAACAGGCATAGAATTGTTGCGTGGGGTTTATGCCTAGGTCTTTGACCTAAAACTTTCAAAATTTAATTTAGAAAGTTACTGTTAAAGATCTGGGCATAATCATCACACGACCAAGCGACAGTTAATTAAATACAAATGCGCGCAATCAAATTCCATGCCTGTTCTCTTTTCGCACAGACTCTAGCATATTATGTATGTAGACACATTACATAATCGGGCCGGTATCAATCAGCACGGCGGTCGGGCAATATCGAATAATATGTTCCGGCTCGGAATATATCGTTTTTGCCATGCTTTAAAAATTCATAATTAATTAATTACTTAACAATTTATTTGTATTATGATGAAAATATTCTTCAAATTAGATGATCTGTCAGATAAAAATAAGAAACTGGTACCTTAGATACAGGTGATCATACCGAATTCCTAGGTTTCATACATTTCCGGTAACATAGATAAATATTCTAGAATAAAGCCACTCACCACTTTCTGTTGCCGGGCCTTGTGTGGAGCAAAGCTGTGTGGCTTTTTCCCGGAACTATGAATGTTGCCGGACAAATGTAGAAATTATTTCGGGTCAGTTTTGTTAATCAAGAAATACTGCCGAACTCACTGTGTGACCCGATTATGTTCGTAGCAGTCCCTTTACTCACCTGCAAACTGGTAGCGTCGAATCTATCAGAAGATTCAATACTGGCTTTAGTTCATCCCTAACTGGAGGTTTGAAGCTGAAGCCAAACAGTGCGTCTACTAATAATTTGTAATTAGTATTAACCGAGGTTGTTGTAGGTAGTTCCTTCAAAATCGTTACGCCAAATCGGTTACACTGTTCTAGAAGATTTTCGTAAAGTGGCTTGGGTGTGCGCTTAGGATAATATACAGATACACTGTAACCAAATAGAGCCATGTGTCTTGCTGCCACTAGCCCAATCACCTCCATTATTTCCTGGTCCACAAACAATAAGAGCGGTTTTATGTCTGTAAAATATAAAAATGTTGTCAGAAACCAAATAATAGGTATGGTACTTAAAAATTACGTCAAACAAGAATTACAGTTGATTTTTAGTTGATTAGAATATTATGGACTTGGTTAGATGGACTTCATTTTTCAATACCTAATACTTTTCCTAACACACATATAAAAAAAGAGCGTGTGTGCCGAGCACACATGTTGAAGTGAAACTTCTTTGACATTTCGACTTCCGTCCCCGCCGTGACGTATTTCCGTTACCCGGAGTGCGTTCACGCGTGCACCTAGGGAAACCGTTAGGAGAAAATCACTGTCAAAATGAAATTTGGCGAAATTTTCTCTTGGTAATAAGGTCGAGAACCATAGACAATAATTCCCCTCATCTTCCCCTAACCGTGTACGCGTGAACGCACTACCGACCCTAAAATTTTACTTTCAAGTGCCTAAAGAAGTTTCACTTAAAAAAATGGGTATATTACATGCAATGTGGGTAACTCTTTGCTATAGCAGTTGCTACGCTCAACCCAGCTAGTTCCATTAATTGATCCACGCTAAATTTATAATCTGTAAAAAGTTCTTGGTCCAAGGCTCCTGCTTCAATTTGTGACAAAAACTTTGTACGTTGACCTTTGTTGCATTGCAATCCGCTAGTCGACATAGTGGAGCTGTTCACGTTTGCGACTCGCAGCTGTAAAAAAGGACTTGGCATGAAGCACTACCGTGCATGCACGTAGAATATGTAGAAAAGCGCCACTATAGAAAAAGTTAATACGTATGCCTACCGAAATTATAAAAAAACTTACCACAAGCACACTACCTATAAATCTAGATAAAAACATGTAATAATTATGGGGAAAATCACGGGAAAATATTTATTGAATGATAAAAATATTTCGTGTTTTTTTTTAAACCACTGTCACGTCACCGATCGACTGTCTGGAGTACGTTCAGAGCCGCTCGATCGATCGAAATTTAACCTGGTTAAAAATTATACTGCCCGTTCAGAGACGCCTGTCAGATGAAATTTCGACCAGGTTAATTTTTATCCTGCCCGTTCAGAGACGCACCGGAAGTGAAATTTTATCTGACAGCGGCTAAAGTGCACGTTCAGTGCGTCCCGGAAGTATGAAACTCGTACGGTATAACATTTATACTGGGTCGTCTGAACGCACTCCAGATTCGTTTAGAAAATGCTATCGCATGCAATGCAAGACAAGACCACAGAGAAGAGTAATAATACCTATACAGTGCAGTCCTCTGGAGTTAAGTACATTACTTTGAAAGTATTTTATAAATTGTACCATTGGGCTGAGAGTTGCAAACACAAATTGAAATTTTTTATAAGATTCAAACCCTGTATAAAACTGAATAGATTTATCGTCCTCTGTGTATCGTTTTACTGAACCAAAAATATGCTCATGATCTACCTGTGTGCTCTTGTATGAAAATTCAGGCAATTTTTTTGTAAGCGGTGTAGATAGCACATCTTGTGTACTAATTTCTTTCTCACAGCCAACTTCTGGAGCTAAATCTACAATGTCTTTACTTGTTGAAGGCTGTGAAGTTGACGGTAACAAATCTTGATTATTAAATATTAGTTTTCTTTGACTCCTTTTTTCAATACGATGTTGCCGTTCGAGTGCTGCTGGAGTTTCTGGTGTAATCTTGGTGAAATGAAAGATAGATGGTACTGCAGATTTTTAAGAAATCTTGCTAGTGGTTTTTCTTGAACTGTAACAAACAAAATTGTTTTTGTAACTAAAATAAACACATTTTATTTTTATTTCTTTCTTCAAAATCTTGCTCAATCATAGTGATGGAAATTCAGAGTATGGGCGTCAAATTAAGTATTATAACGAAATTTGGAGCTAGGAATTGCTATGTTAAGCTAGTAATCTAAAAAAGCTCACCTATGTAATTACTTTTTCCAAAATAATCACTTTCTGTGAAATGTGCTGAACACAATCGACTTGTAGAACTCGCCTTGAAGTTTTTAATACGTAATGCATTTTCCCACTTTTTTCTTCGTTTGGAATCTTTGGGAAACAAATGAATTCCCCTATTTTTGCAATTAAATGCACTGCATTGAGGCATTTTCTGTTATTATTAAAAAATCAGTGTTGCCGCAACCGAGATCCCAAAATACACATATCCGCCGCAAAAAGTGTACATATTGTGACAAAAGTGTACATGAGCATTTTTTTTTTCGCAAATCACTCATAACAGCAGTCTTTTTTTTTGTAGTAATTTTTTGGATGTTTTTTGGATTGAAAACGCCATTACTTTTTAACGCGGGCTTAACGTACATCCAGCAATGTATTGTAAACTAATATTTTAGGGCCCGGTAAATTGGGTAGTGAGATCGCTGCTTCTGTGATGAGTGAAAGAGATGCTTTAATATGGAGTTTTGCTAGAGCAAGGGAGATAAAATGAGTTAGCTTTCTCTACGTTTCTCTATACGCAGCAGCGCTCATTTATTTCTTTGATTGAGATATTTTGGCGGTGAGTTCAAAGAAATTACACATGTACTGGCAAGATTACACATTACACATGGGAGCCCAAAAAGGTACGTCAAATGTGTAAAATGTACCCTAACGGCAACGCTGTAAAAAATATTTAGTTTGTTTACAAAAAACTGGTACAGTTTGACAGTTCTCAAGGTACAGTCGCCCATGCGACACCTAGCGGGAGAAAAAGGCAGTTTTCCTCCTCATTGACCGCTGATGCCTAATGGCACTAATCTAAGCAAGCTAAGCAAGGTGATTTAATAATTTTAAGGTAAACTAATAGATTTTTAATGGTCGTGATATAATTTGACTTTTAGTTAGCCTAATAAGTTGAGAAAACGAGAAATGTACAGGATATTGAAGATAAGGCTGCATGGCTCTTTACCTTTTCTTATGGGAGAAATTAAAAAAATAAAAGGAAACGTCAATCATAGGTGACAAGACAACTGATGACAGCTGATTTCGATTTCGGTAATCCTGTGATTTCAGTATTTTCAGTCTTTTTGTGTATTTTTACTAAATTTTTACTAAAGAAAGTAACATTACTCGCTAGTTTTTTGGTATAAACCCGTTTTACTGACGTTAAGTATAAAAATCCGGCAACATGTCTCATCAAACTGGTATACAAGGTATTGCATTCTAATTTTACAATTTATTTATAAATTAATTAATTTAATGCCTAATTCGCTATGAATAATTGATATTCCTACCACATTCCTACTCTCCTATTTGTTTAGAACAATAATGTAATATCCAGATTTGTTCATTGGTTTCACTATATCTTGCATGGACTAACACCACACTCCACCCACTGAAATTTTAGCTTGTTTTTACGCTTCACGGTCTTTAAGTGTGTGGGTTGTAGTATGAAAAACAAGTGTTGCTTCATATTTATTCTCAAGACTATCTGATTATTGTGAAAGTTTTACAGAATAGGTACTGATTACTTTTATTTGTACTGTTCTTTATATTGTTATTTATCCATCTATTTTCCCACGATTCCCAGAAGTGTTTCAAACTATAATGAGTGTAATAAACTAAACATTTATTTGTTTTAATTATTAATTTTATTTCCAGCAAATGCAGAGCTAAAAAAATATTTTAGTAAATGCAGGGATGGAAAGATAAGAGCTCTAAAAGTCAGCATTGAAGAAGGTAATAAGAGTCTTAAAACTAGATCATACATACATACATAAAATCACGCCTTTATCCCTAATGGGGTAGGCAGAGAAAAAACAACTTAAACAAGTCGTTCCGCCATGTCTGTCAAGTTATGAGGGTTATTAATTACAGAATATGATTATGATTGCTATCTTTAGTGACAGGTTATTAGCCCATTGCCTAAATTGCAATACATTGAAACCCTCAAATCCCTTGGCTGGTTTTTACAGCATGCCCGGGGGGGAGCTGCAGCTGTAGCGTTGTGCCGTTCTCGAAATATTCTCCGGCGCGAGAATATTCTCTGAAACGCACTCGAAAGTTTCCGATGGAACGAGAATTTAGGAGAACATTGGTGTTAAGTCTTGATTTAATTTTCTTTTTATATGCTAATAGCTAAATTTCAAATATATGAACTGTTTTAGATGTTTTACATGTCAGAAACACTTATCGTTTCGTATATTTCCTATGTTTCCGAGAATATTCTCCGTAAGTTTCCCAAAATTCTCGAGAATATTCTCTGTGTGCTGAATTCAAATAAAGATAGTCTAAAGTTATGATGATTATTAAACCCCGACTCAAAAAAGGAGTGTTAAAGGTGCGCGTTCACTACGTCGGAATCGGAGCGGACGGATTTGTTGCTGTATTGATTTCTATGGTACTGTGGCCCAATTCTATCACACACACATATACATAGTTAGGGTGGAAGGACCACAAAGAGAATATTCATATCATATATATAAATAGTTGTATGATGGTAAAGGGATGAGTCAACCTATACAACTATACTCTAATTTTCTGCTTCGCTATTTATCAACAATCATATAGTAGGTATTTATATCAGGGCGACTTTGTCGCATACTTCACATTAAGTGTAGCTTTGCTACTTACATATACAAGCGTGGCTGTGCCACTAACATTTCTGGTGTGACTGTGTCACTTACTTATACTTTTACAAGCGTGGCTTTGCCACTTACTTTCTTGGCTTGTGCGGTCAACTTGCTCCGGTCTGAACACTTGTCACTTCAAGTGCCCTGGTGACTTCATTACCAGGATAATCTCATTCTTCAGTATTATCTCGCCTGTTTGCATATCTAGGCTATTGGTCACCAGCCGGACGTGGGGCCTGGGGCCCCACGGGGTTCGCCTCCTTCCCCAACAACCCGCCTCGGTTTCTCCAACATATAGTCGACCGCTGCCAGTGCGCTTTTACATCGCACTCATATTCTGGGCAAGCCGAAGCTTGTTCCCAACCAGTTCTACGTCTACCAGTTTACAACATAACCTCAAAGACGTAACCTGGCACATAGAAACCTATATCATTTACAAACGGTCTCCTCATCCTTTTACCAACACAGCATAAAAAGGTCGACATAATAATATCAAGGACTCACCGGGAAATCCAGAGATGTTTCTACCTGCTCGTCCACTGGTAGTTCTTACAAGATATTACACCACAGATTACACTACCTTCAGCTGTCATTCTGCCCGCCGTTTTTCTACCATAGCCAACATGAACATTTTAGTCAAAACTTAGCAAAGCAGTGTTACCACAGTGCAAAAAATAGATTGACAGTAAATGAAGTTGACTTACCAGTTCAATATCGATGATTTGTTTATGGTGATAATCGCGCTTTTGCGCGACAGGTACTGCGTCCGCGCCGTACGCTCTGATTCTGACGTAGTGAACGCGCACCTTATAAGTGTGAAGTGTGTGTCTGTGTGTGAGTGTGTGTCAGTCTGTCTGTGGCATCGTAGCGTATTTACGTTCTGTACAAGGCCAGAACGCCGCCATAGGGAACTGCTCGCGTATATTTTGTAACGGGGTTTTTATATTTGCGATTACGAAGTATACACAGATTTTAGCGCACTGTTCGTGTATAGTTTGTAATTCAAACGCGCGCGACCTAGCACCGAAATATACAACGCCACAAAACCTTTTGGGCTTATAGGGTTTTTATTGGACACCTTTATATAGGACGGTAAGACTGGGTGTAAGGGACATCAATGCCGCATGTAAGGGACAGTAATACTGGGTGTAAGGGACGGTCATATAAAACTGCTGGCTGTATGGGACAATATGAAACATTATGTTTTGCGGGCAGACAAAAAATTATGGACTAGAATCATTTAAAAACATAGAATGTACCAGCTGCTTCTCTTCCAAGGCAGACAAAAAAATTGGACTCAAATTTATTGGAACTACTTATGATCATATTTATTGGAACTATGGTCATATTTCTTGGAACTATAATAATATTTCTTGGAGCTATGATAATGTTTCTTGGAACTATGAATCTTACTTCTGGGAAATAAAACTATAGCGAAGCTGCAGCTGGTACATTCTATGATTTTAAAATTCTTTTAGCCCACCATGGCATGGCAAACTCGCACTCGTGCCAAACTCGCACTTAAACTCGCACTCATGCAAAACTCGCACTAAAACTCGCATACGTGCTAAAATCGCAGTATAACTCACACTCGTGCCAAACTCGCACTAGTGCCAAACTCGCACTAGTGCCAAAGTCGCACTAGTGCCAAACACGCACTAGTGCTAAACTCGCACTAGTGCCAAACTCGCACTACTAGTGCCAAACTCGCACTAGTACCAAACTCGCACGATTGTCAAACTCGCATTAGTGCCAAACTCGCACTAGTGCCAAACTCGCACTGGTTCCAAACTCGCACTGGTGCCAAACTCGAACTAGTGCCAAACTCGCACTAATGCCAAACTCGCACTAGTTCCAAACTCGCACTAGTTCCAAACTCGCACTACTGCCAAACTCGCACTAGGGCCAAACTCGCACAAGTGCCAAACTCGCACTAGTGCCAAACTCGCACTAGTGCCAAACTCGCACTAGTGCCAAACTCGCACTAGTGCCAATCTCGCACAAGTACCAAACTCGCACTTAAACCCGCACTCGTGCCAAATTCGCACTAAAACTTGCACTTATGCCAAACTCGCACTTGAGATGAACTCGCACTACACCTTGTCCCCACCTTGACCCCACCTTGCCCACACCTTGGCCAAATTTGCCGAACCCGCCAAATATGCAAAACCCGCCAAATCTATCAAACCCGCGAACTTTTAGCAGAGACACATCGACTGAAAAGTAATTGAGTAATTAGACTACTCATTACAAGTAATGCAATTAATTTTGGGACTACATGTAATGCCATTATAAAATAGTGATTAACGATTAATGCCCAACACTGTCTCTAAGCGTACTGGCAATGTATATTATGAAAGAAGCAATTAACTTATGTCACTATGAACTGTACACGAGAATTGGCGTACTCCTGTTGTATACTTTGGAATGCCTAAGTAAAAAAAGTGAATTCCAATCTATATGGCGTTCTGGCCTTGTACAGAACGTAAATACGCGGCATGCGTAGCTCCCAAATGGATGAACCGATTTCGGTTCTGTTTTTATTTTTGTTTGACAGAGAGTTACCGGAGAGTGTTCTTAATGAATAAAAACATCTCCTAACCCTACAAACTAAAAGTATGAATGCTAATTACTTTTTTGGTAAAACTGCAACTTTTGGCAAACAAACAGGGCCATAAATCACGTGCGTGTAACACAATACATTGCTCCACTTGGATTAGGCCCACACAGCTCTTATCTTATCTTTCGCTGAGGTATCCCATCCCATCTTGTCGTAAGGCTATCATATGGTTGAAGGTAATAAAGTGCACGTGTGCAACAAACAATAATATCAGTACCCGACTAAACTAAATGTTTTACCGAAGAAGTGGTTTGCCGACAAAGAGTAACTACCTATCCTTACTTTTAATAAAAAAAAATTATAATAGCATGCAATTGGGTACTTGACTGGGTAGCTTCAAAAATTCAAGACGTTTATACTTAAAACTGATGGCTAAAAATATTGTGGATTTCATTCATCATTAAAAAAAAAATGCTCATTTAGATTTTAATAATCGAATTAAAAGTATATAAGTTATTGATTTGAGTAGTCAATATTTACTAAAATGTGACGTCATAACTTACTATTTTCATACAAAAAAGCGTTTTTGACATTTCATAAAAAGTTGCTGATTTGACTAGTTGTAAAATAGCCAAAATTCTCGGAAAACTGGGACATATCTGCAAAATTATAATGATTTCCTCAAGATTAAATTTGCGAAATAAAAACAATATACAGTTCTAAAATTGCCAGTTTATTAACATAAATTTGTTTACTACTTTTTGTCGGCTGTAGCCGACTATGGCGCTGAGGGCAAGTTGCGAGCTGTCGGCTATACCCGTCAGAGGCGGGGAAAGGGTTAAATTTGTCCGACTGTAGTACGACTAAATTAATATATAATTCTTAAGTATAAAAGCGTGGAATTGTTGTAAGTGTTGAAAAAACCCGTAAAAGTAAAGTTCATTTCATTGTACTTAAATCTAGTATTTTAGTTGCATTTAAATCTAAATGAAAACCTTCCGAAATAAATCCTTTACTATGGCTGTTTCAAGCTATTTAATGTACCTTCATAATGTTTTATTGATTTTATATTAGTTTTACACATTACTGAATAAGCTTTCATTGATTACAATTAAATGTATAATCGCTACTGAATGTTCTCGGTCCCAGGGAAAGTTTCGAGCACAATGGAAACTTTCCGAGAATATTCTCCGAAGAGAATATTTCGAGCACGGGAAATTTCCACCCGCCCATCGCTATGCAGCTGGCACATTCTATGTTTTTCTATCACTCCCAGTCCAGCATGGTAGACCTAGATTAGATAGATAGATAGATGATCTTCATTCATATGATATATCAATTTTTCATTTATGTTTTGATTTTTATTAAGTATGTACTTTTTATTGCACAATAAACCTATCTATCTAACAAAGAATGAAATAACAAATAGTTGAAATGAAGTATCTGGCCCTAAACTCTTGTCACTAATTAGCAATATTGGATTGAACAGGAACTTCATATTGTTTTAAAATATTTTTTTGATTTTCTTTTACAGAGCAGTTGGTAATGTCTAAACATTTCCCAACCAAAGGCACATGGGAACAGGACTTTGACAAATTTGTTCCCTCATTGATTGAAGAAGACCTGCCTTGTTATATTTTATACAGGTACCTACAATACATGAAAAAATAAATAGTTTTCATTTAAATCATCAAGATGTGTATTTTATGGAAAATTAGTTTTTATTTATTATCAAAAATTATTCACTTGCTCCCAAAATTGTGATGTAATTTTATAAATATTACTTTTGCAAACTAAGTTTGCAAATAACTATTCTGTACTGTTTGTATTTTCTATACTGAAAACTTGCAAGCAAAGCATTAAACTTTAAATATTTCATACTACATCAAATCAATTTATATTGATTGTCAATTGATTTATTTTCTTCACTGTTTTTTTCTAGGTTTGATTCCAAGAATTCTCTTGGCCATGAGTGGCTGCTTCTAAGTTGGTCTCCGGATAGCGCCCCTGTCAGGCAGAAAATGTTATATGCTTCGACAAAGGCCACACTAAAACAGGAGTTTGGCTCTGCACACATAAAAGACGAGATGCATGCTACAGTTCAGGTAAATGTAGAAAGAAAATAAGTTTACTAGATTAGTAGGCAATCTTTTGTAAGAGTATATATAAAATGATTATTTGGGATGTGTGATTATGTTGATGTGCTGTACGCAACGATTGATTGCGCAAATCGATCAGAGAGATCGCACGCATGTGTACTTACTTCTTTCGTATGTTAATGGGCATACGACATAGACAGAAAATTAAGTCTCCGTGTCTTACGCCTCTCTCGACGGTCGCACGACAGGCCGCGGTCGATAGTTTCCGAATGATGCGCGCGGTAAACGTTAGTTAGGGTGTTCTACCGTGATAAAGTTTATGTTTGTTTCATGTTCTTTTTTTGTTAATAAAGGACGAAGTCAGCCTCCGCGGATACAAGGCGCATCTAAGCGGCATCAGCGCGCCCGCGCCGCTCACCGACCGCGAGGAGGCGCTCAAGGAGCTGCAGCAGAGCGAGGGCAACACCAACCATGGGATTGACTCCAGGTAATCCATTGGCTGGGCGTATCCAGCGTATCGTATTTCGGGGTTCATACCCGAAAGCCCGCCCAGGGTGCCAAGCACCAAAGTGTGATAAGATAACTCATTCACGCAGTGCCAACGTGGACAAAAGAAGTTTTGACACTTGGCTTATTTAAAAATTTAAAATTTCGCGCTCGCTTCGCTCGCAAAACGTTTCATTGGAGAGAAAAGATAGGACAAACCTGTGGCCAAAACAACACTGACTAGACTAACAGACTGAATCATATGTCTATTTTGATAGGTTTTACCAATCTAATTAAACAATCATGAATGAATATTGATTGTGGAAGAAAATAGGGCTAACTTGATTTTTTTTTAGGCAATCTACGATGGGAGGCGTAGCATTTCCCATCACAGAAGACGCGAAGCAAGGCATCCTAGATCTACAACGAAATTCCTATAACTATCTACAGTTTAAAATTAGTAAGTTGATGTTGATGAACAAATAAAGAAACATTTTTGAGGATATTTTAGCACTCACAATGCTATTTTTATTTCATATAAATATGAAAGAAAGAAAATAATAAATGGCCCGAGTCAAATTTATTTTTTTCTTTCTTTCATATTTATATGAAATAAAGAAACGCTATAGATAATGATCAATTTCTAAGGCTTGAAACGATCTCAAGATTGAGAGCAATATTAAGTATGGATTTGATAGGCCATTTTATACTGAAATGACATGATACTAACTTAAAAATTTTTGTCAGTCTCAAGAGCTGATTTTATTATTATAAATATGGGCAAAAGTTCCGAGATTTATTTACCTATCTATATAGTTATTGTAATTGCTCAATTGTTCTTCAAGGACACAGGACATAATAAGAGTTCTATTGAAATAATAACTCTGTACATAATCAGATCTTGAGGAAGAGAAGATTCACCTATCGAAAGCGGCCAACATATCCTTGACAGAGCTCCCTCAACAAGTTCCTACTGACGAGGCGCGCTACCACCTCTACATCTTCAGGCACACGCACGAAGGAGACCACATGGAGAGCATAGGTGAGGTTATTTAATTACAAGGTCTATGTAGATGTAGCTAAATATTGAAGATTCACCTACTAAAAGCAGCCAACATCGCTCGCACTCCTTAAATTACCTTCACTGCAAGACTGCCGTAACCGAAATGACCTCATCAAAACTTATAAGATCCTCTCAAGCAAATACAACCTTCCTGACATAGTTAGACCTAGTGTCGTTCATCGTGCACATCATAGCAATGATAAACAGCTGGCTCTTTGGAGATCTAATACCAATGTTGGGTATCATATTCTCAACAATAGAGTGCTTGCATTGTGGAATAAGTTGCCACAGGAAGTGATAGACGCTCCATCAGTGAACAGTTTTAAAAACAGACTTGACAAGTGGTTAAAAAATGACAATAAGTGCAGTGAATTAAAATAAACACAAACTGATACACAGCAGCTTAGATATAGCCACATCGGCCTGTGGCTGCTCGTCTATTAATAAATAGATAATAATAACATATCCCTGGTGGTAATACGCCACATCGTATATTTAATCTAAGGCCACGTCAGTAGGAACTTTACTTGGAGTTCTAAGTAAAGTTCCTACTGACGTGGCGCATTACCACCTCTACATCTTCAAGCACACACACGAAGGAGACCACATGGAGAGTGAAGGTGAGATTTACAAGGTGTATGTTTGGGGATTGTGCGTAACATATGTACAGACGTCTCTGTACAATACATACAATTTTAAGTTGAAATGTGTGATTTCCTTTGCTGCCCAGGAGGAAGAGCAGCAATACATAACAATAATTATAAGCCTAAAATCTTGCCTGTAATAAATAAAAGATGTAACAAAATCTATTTCTTTTATTTAGCCCGTTAGGGATGCAATTCTAATTTATATAGATACATGTTGTTTTTGGTAATAAAAAGTATTGGAAATGTATTATCCGCTGTTACAGTGTTTATCTATTCAATGCCTGGCTACAACTGCAGTATAAAGGAAAGGATGATGTACTCTAGCTGTAAAGGAACCTTCTTAGAAATCATTGAGAAGATGGGAATTGTTGTAGAAAAAAGAGTAAGTATTCATTATCCTTTGTTTATTATAAAACCAAGTTTTAGACATGAAAAGTAAACTTGTTTTAAATTATTTAGTACTGGTACATTCAAATCTTTCTGCAAGTATTAAAAAATATATAATGCAACTTCTGTCATACGTAAAGGTGCTGTGGGTACATTATCGGACCTGCTATCAGTTGAAGGCTTCATGGGCTTCATAGTTTAGTTTGATATTTTGGTGACTAACAAAAAGTCAAAATTTTTACATCTTATTTACTTCTATTGGTTATCGCTTTCTTCTGAGGTGAGTGTAGAAATATCTTACATTAATTTTGTAGTAATTAACTTGGATTTTGTTGTATCGTCAGCTGTAGCTCTGGATACATTCTTGTGGGTACAATGGACTAAGCAGTTCTTCTGTCTGTCTTTGACAATTCTCTTTGCCTTACAAACAACATTCTATCAAAAAGGCCAACGTTTCGCAGGTATTTACGTAGAGCTGGTATGTCTATATTTATTGAATTGCCAATAACTTCTGTGATGTCGTCGTCTGAAGCTGTAGGGATGGATTCTACGAAACCTTGGTATAGGCTGTCCAGCAGATCCTTCATACTGTTTGAGAAGTACTTCTGAATGTCCCCTTCGCTTGAGTTTAGTTCGCTGCGATCCTTCTTGTAATAATTTTCGAACAAATTGCGATAAAAGTCCTTTCCTTTGTTTTTTAATAGTCGTCTCCGAAGACGTATAACTCGGCCTCTCTTCTTGATCGGGGCCATTTTATCTCACGGTATTTAACTGAACAGAACACAAAACTCGAGCTATCTTGCCGACGACACCAATGTTTTTATTTTATCGACGAAATTTACGATTTGCAACGAGCGCACGAAAGATGGAATGGATGACAGTGACAGTTGACTGACAGACAGACAGACAGCCCCTCGCCCCTCCTCTCCCCTCTCCCTCTGCGTTGATAGAGATGTGCTGTAAAGTTTAACCGGTTTCTCGAAAACAGAACCGTTTTTTTACGTTGCTAAAATACAGGTTAATTCGCAAAACAAATAAATAAGAAGAACGCGTGTTCTCTGCGTGCCCATTGTATTTTCAGACTTTGCGATAAACTTTTACTCGCTTTGTTCACCCCGTTAGGTGTATGTATTGGCACAGTATAATATAATGAGTCTGACGACGTTAGCCAGAACGTCAGACTATTGAATTATACTGTGGTACTGGCGTGATTTTATCACACGTATGTACTTATTTACCACCAACAATACTTTCATATCTCAATAATTTTTTTCAGCTGGAAATAGACGACGGCAAAGAGCTGACAGAAGAGTTCCTATATGACGAGATTCACCCCAAGAGGAATCTGCACCGGCCGGCCTTCGCCAAACCCAAGGGTCCCCCCAACAGAGGCGCCAAGAGGATCACCAAGTCGCAACCGGCTCAGTAACGTTAGCCTGCTTATTTTTTAAAATTAGAATCATAGTAGAAGTGAGTTAACAGTAAAAAAATGCATATACATCTATAATGCTGGACTGGGATAGTAAAACATAGAATGTGCCAGCTGCCCGTGTATACTGTAGAAGTTAACAAAGGGATTCGACGGTTTCAGTGCATTGTAATTAATTAAGGCCATAGACTGACAACCTGCCACTGTCGATACACAATCTAAAATCGCCCTCAATATTTTGCCAGACGTGGTGGAAACGCTTTATACTAGGCGTTTTACGCTCTGCTTACCCCGGAAGTCATAAAGGCGTGACTTTATGTATATACAAACGATCGAAACTAGCTTTTTGAAGAAAATTGTTTAACAGTTCAGTACCTACCTATATAAATTAGTCAGCGATGTCAATTCGGTAAAAACACAAAGTAACTATTGATGAGTCCATTTATATAGCTTTCCTTTTCTGTTCTCTTATGAAAATGAGAGTAAAAGACGGGTATTGACTTTATTTTAGTTTAAATCGTGGCGTTTTCTACGCCGAATCGACATCAATGCAGTAGATTAATTTAATCCAGGCAGGTGCGAAGATTTAGTTTATTTTTCCAAAATATTTTTATTTATTCCTGTCTAGTTTCTTTGCTTAATGTTCCTTACAACCTAAACTAAGCAATTTTATAGATAATTTTATTATTTTTCAACCACTGTTTTGTGTTTTTAAACCATACATATATTATGGTATGTTAAAATAATCTTATGTTGAGTTCTAAGTCTAAACGCTCAATTATTATGCGCCTAGTTAAAACAAAGTGAACTATTTATCTGTATATCTCTTATGACGTTATTACGCGGCATGAAGTGGGTATATGTCAGCGTAAAATTGTAACAACTGTTAGTTTACAAACTTACTCGTCAGTTTATAAACTATCGGCAGGTTAGGTGAGGTTAGATTATAAATTTCCTAAGATAGGTTATAATCTTACGGTTTATGCAATATTACGATGACATCTACACTGGGTATGATCAGGGGTGCAATGAGTTGCAATGAACTTGCAATTATCTTATTTACGTAATAGAAAAGGATCTAAAGTTAGTTTTTTTAATGTTGAGTTATCGATACCAACGTGTTTTGCGGACCCGTAAATTGCTTTTCTTTACAACTTCAAAGAAATTCAAATCTAGAAACCGCAAGTACCTATTTTGTTTGTAACAAGGTTATAATTTGCGGTTTCTACGTTTAAACTTCTTTGAAATTGTTAAGAAAAATCACGGGCCGCAAAACATGTTGGTTTATCGATAACTAAACGTCCAAAAAACATACTTTAGAGCAGCCCGCGTTAGATTTTTTTTTTATAAGTATAATGCTTTTGTCAAGAGATCAGGTTTTTATAAATTGTTAGTTACCTGAATCAAGATCGCACGGTTTCCAATCCAACCATGCTATGTTAGATCAGATTCGTATATGTCGCAGTGATATTGTAAATCCCGTGATATTGTAATTTAACTAGTGAAATTATAATTTATCGGTAGGTTAGGTTAGGTTAGATTATAAATTCCCTAAGATACATTATAATATAACGTCTTTGACTAAATCCCTGCGACATATATAAAATATCATTAATAAGTTAGTCTTGTTAAGTACAATGTATTCAAATTGTATATTAATGCATAGCGAGTTTAAAACTTGACAAATTGGTGCATATGTATTTTATGTATGTATTCTAGCTTTCATTATATTGAAACAGTATTAAAAACTCAATAATCTATGTTATTAATTAATAAACGCGCGTCCCTAAAAGCGCTTTCTTAAATTGTGCAATAAGTTGTTTTTAATTCTTATTTAAAAATAATGATTATTATAACCTTCCATTTATGAAGTCTTGCCATTTTTAACAGACACTGTAATTCCTGGAAGTTTAAGAAGGAAGAAAACAGAAAACTTGGAATATTTTTGCTTCCTAGCGAACGCGATAGCAGCTCAGAAATATCGAGGTAATAAATCACGTAATTTTCATTAAAAAAAAAAAATGCGTTATATGACTTCAAATAAAGCTTTATGATTTCTAAGACCAGTCCCAAGGTATTTGACGTAATTATTTCTATCCGACTGTCAAAGACTCGTTGATGACTCTGTATATCGAACTATCTTTATTTCTAAAACTTACACCTTTTAAACTTACACGCTCACTAAGCAGAATATGCACAAAATAAAGGTCGCACAAAGAGCAATGGAGCGTTCTATGCTAGGCATCTCTCTCGTTGATCGCGTACCCAACGTCGAAATTCGACGAAAAACAAAAGTTGAAGATGTAGGTAAGCGATTAACAAGATTAAAGTGGAGATGGGCGGGACACTTGGCTAGGCGGAATGACGGACGGTGGACCAAAGCAGTCACAGAGTGGTGGCCAATAGGAGTGATAAGGCCAGTAGGCAGACCACCAGCCCGATGGTCCGACGATATCACCAAAATAACAGGAACAAACTGGATGAGACTGGCACAGGACCGTGAGGATTGGCGTAATAGAGAAGAGGCCTATACCCTGCAGTGGGTCGATGTGGGCTGAAAATGATGATGATGATGATGACACCTTTTATACTAACTTATTAATGCGTCAATCGACAACACTCTACGTGATTCTATCTAAAGTTTATCAAGAGAGAGAGAGACCTTATCTCGATAACGTGATGGCATGTTATCGCTACACCACAAGAGCTATTTTTAAAGTAGATTAATGTTTTGTCTTTTTCCTTCTTACTTAGCGAATTGTATTCTTAAGCTTGACTGCTGTCTTATTTATAGTAACAGATAATACCTATAATGTAATTTATGCACAAGAGATGATTTGAAAAGTGTGTACATATTTTAGTATTTTTATAAAAAAACGTCGTTATTATTTTAGACTAATGTAATCATATTTTAAAACTGCAATCTGTGTCCAGTCAATAAATTGCTTTTGATAAGATTGTTATCTTTTAATTGTGAACAAAATTCCCACCTGACTCATAGTTATAACATAAGCGCAATGGTGTGTTAATTAGCGCATTGTTAATAAGTTTTCCCGTGGGAATCAGAAATTTAAACAGTAGTCTGTCTGAAATTTGTACCTACCTCATTTTATAATGAGCTGTCAAAAATCATCATTATTAATGGACGTATACTAAAGTCAGATCCATGTAAATTGGCTAGTGTAAAATATAATTGTATTGCATTGCATGGTAGCTGTATTGTTTATTGCAACTCCAAAGATCAAAAAGAACAAAGTTCTAAATATCATACAAGGACTAGAAGTACGATTCCTGCCAAATACCTATTTAAAAAAAAAACTTTCAGTATCAATATGGCGCCATCGTCGCAAGAATTTGATTCCGCTTTTCACGCCAAAGAGCTTGAATGCAATGGTTCCTGTATTCATTAGAAATAGCAGCATTTTGGCTGAGCGCTTGGAGCCGCTGGCTGGAGGGAAAGCATTTCAGATGTGGAACTATTTGGCTTCCTGTAATATTGACTCTATTTGCGGTAAGTACCGACTTTAACGACTGTAGTGTACCTAGGTAGGTAATCACAGTTTATAGATGTTTTGTGTGTTAATCACTGTAAAACATTATGGATATAAATATAAGTTTTCTCGGAAAATCAAAAAATGGGTGGTACGAATTTTTCTTTCAGAATCAGTTCCAGAAATTCAATTGAGCACGCAAAGAATCCCAGACGAGCCGTTTCTAACAGCTAGTAGGTAACGAACGAGACAACCGTGGTTGCACTATGATAATAACCATAACATAGGTATAGCACATTTGGAGATAATTCGGTTTGTAATGAGTTAATTCTGCACTCATTCAGCTTACATCAGGAACAGAGGCCATTAAATGCTTTTGCACAATTAAGGAAGGCAACAGGCATCCGGGTATGCGTCCGCGTCATGAGAAGAGAAAACAATGCGTGGAAAACTGGCAACACCGCAATTAATATTAAAGCCGGCAACACTATTTATACGGCACAAAGTTATAGTACAATATTATGGCGGCTCATTTCATAATTTTACCGCCAACTTGGTATTGTTCCGTCCAGGGGACAATAGAACTGCAAATGGACATGTATTTGTTTCGCCAAGTATTGTTTTATGTGAAAATATTTTGCCGTAGTAAAACAGCTTTACGTCCTGCCCCCGTACCATACCGCCGTGCGATAACGAATATATCGCATTTGTCTACCATAGAATTTGACAAAATTGATGTGTGATGAAATGGCTATCGTGGCCTTATCACGGCATTCACGGCTGCTTGCTACAGGGGCTGGACATGTTTCGGTAATCGTGTGGTGCGAACGGCGAAGCGTCGTCTTGCCAGCCACCGTTACTCATGACATGAGACGTGTGCTTCTAGCTCGCTGTAAACACTCTCACCTCTTCCTTTTTGGGTTCTATTCCTAGCCGACTTCGGTACGGGATCCTAAAATTGGCAAATCCATCGACATAATAGCCCCCAAATTAGCTTCATAGGCTGATCATTAGTTCGTGTCAGATTTTATCCATGGACAGGCTCCCGTAATAATTTTAGTGTTTATTTGGCTTAACGCAAATTGGGTAAACAGTTTCAGTTTATCTCATTAGGAAAATGTTTGGTTAGTATTTGTTTGAACCAAAGCCCGCATAAATAGCGGCAATTTAGGTATTTCAGGTACCTACAAGTATGATTGCACAGTTTATGATTGATGCTTGAATTAGCTTTTCGATTGTTTCAGTTACCTACATATTAGCATGGAGTAATATAATATACTTACCTAATATTAGTTACTCCAGAAATAGGTCAACACTTAAGGCTGTTCAGAAGACTGTGAAAGAAAACGAGTAACTGAAAGATCGTTGAAGTAACTCTTATGTAAGCGCAGTAACTAGAGAAATATAACAAATCATTATATCCACTTTGTAATAACTGTTTCCCTTGCAGCTTAATATTATTGGAGGAGTCAGAAGCGAATTTATGTTAGCCACAGACTAGCGTGTCGCCTGACCGCTGTAACTGTGACCCTCTTGCCGTACAAATCGTGGGTCCTGGTGGTCACTTTTATTGTGGTCATAAATATGGCGGGAAGTCTAATGGCTTCCATTACGGTCTGCCACCTGTGCTAATGGGTCACAAATATTTAATTGATGACTCTTGTGTGGATTCATTTTTCATGCAACCGTTTTTGTGCTCCTTTCGTGTCGGTTGCATGAGCTGATGAGCTACGTGGCCAATTTGCATGAAGGTTTTAGATGCATTTTTAAATTCATCGTCATTTTCTTTACCAAATATCTTTTTCTATCAGAATAAATATATCCAGCAAGATGTTCCATAAGCAAATTCGATGTAGAATGCTTTATATGACGCGTACATTCGATAATAAGTTCGTTCGATGTAGCGACCCTTCGATGCAAAGTGTTCGATGTTACGACATTCGATGTTTTTAATTTCAATTTCTACATACAATTTTTTTTTTCAACATGACATTCGCCAGCAAATATAACGTTGTTCGTACCCACTTACCTTCTTTATGCAGTAGTAAAATATCTAGGGAAATAATAAAAGCATATAAAAACCAGCATCTCAAGCGTCACAGGGTGGATAAATCGCTGCAATCTCGTCGACTTGGGTCTCTTCCAACTCTCCTTATAGTGCTGGCTGTAAGTTATCAAATGTACTTTGTTTATACCAATTTGTTACAAAAACAAGATGTTTCTTTGAGAGTTACAGTTACGTGATCAACATGTATTTAAGTTGTTTCGGCTTTTCAATCATGTCTAGAATGATCTAGAATAACTAAAGTGTGTTCTAAATTCATCAGGAATTGAATGATATCCATTTAAAGTATCCTTACAAAGTCCTAAGTTAATATATTTAGGAACTAAGTAAATGTATTTAGGTACTCTACTCTATTATAAGAAAAGAAATCCAAGTTAGACCATCTGTCTCTTACAAAATTCTAAGTTTCTCTCTTGTCGTATTTGTTTTAGTCGTTGCTAAAGCACTTTGGAGCTAAATTCTGCTCTTGGGTAAATAAACTTGTTTATACAGGGAGTAAAAATAATAGCTGACCTTACTTTAGGGTCTGAACCTACCCATAAAACTGAACAACTTTCCCGAAGGGACATAGGTCGAAATACGAATAAAATATATTTGGTCACCTCCCCACCCATACAAATGGTGTCAGCGGTTCGAATCATTTCGTATGAGACAGCCAAATTTTTTTTTTTAAAGTTGTTCAGTTTCATGGGTAGATACCCTAAAGTTTGGTCGGTAAATTTTTTTTAATTTCCGGTATAAGTATTTTTGATCGTAACTGTTACCACCTGTTAACAAAACCGATATTATATTATTGTTACCTCACCTTTCTGCCATCACTTACACTCTACTTTCGCATCGCGGAACCCGCCTGCCTATTGTATTCCGATTATTATTAGTGCATCTCAGGTCATCAGCTGCATACCAGTAAATAGATATAGGCTTTGAGACAATATCCATGTTTTCTAAATTGTGACGATGGATTATGTCTAAAAAACTAGACGAATAGAGTCGACGATAGAGCAATTTCACACAGGAGTATGATAAGCACTGGCTTTTCCACACATTTTACTTTAATATTTTTTTGACAGAGGGCACCATGGTTCCGACGACCCAACGCTTGTACCATTACCATCTTGTACCTACGTAATATACGTATTACATTTTTCTTTCAAACTATTACTGTATTAGGTCACTCGTTGCCCGTGGTCCACCCGCTTGGTTCACCTATATAGGTGTACCAGAGGTAATTTTCTTTTACCCGTGGTTCACCTTTGTTCACCTGGGTGTACGTGTACCACAGGCAAATTTTGCCTACCCATGGTCCACCTCAGTTTAACAACCAAACACAAAATCTGATAGTTTCCTTATAAAGAATAGAGCAAGTTGCTGTCTTTACTATAACTCGCAGTTCCAAATCCCGCTATCTAGGATGCAGTGCGAAAACCCAAATTGATATCTCTAAAACCTCGGCAGCCGTAATAACGAATGTGTTCGAGCGACAAGCCTGTTAGAATTTGTCGCGTCTCGCCTGGACCACCGAATAGCCTTCAAACGAGCAGATTTGGTTCGACGATCATTTTCTTTGTTATTCTAACTACGTTGTGTTGTGATAGACCGGGTTTAATATATCTCAGTTTACTGTTGGTGAACTTAAACGATTTAAGCTCTAAGTACCTATCTAAAAATAATTAAAAACTACAGACTTAGTAAAAAAATGGTTTAATACTTAGTAAAGAAAGTTCAGACCATCATTGTTTTTAACGTTTCAATATTTCCTACAGACTAAGCTTTTTTTGTTCAGTAGAAGTATTACATTTTTCCCGCGGTAATAAGTAGGTAGCCTACGAGTATGATTTTGCAAGTAGTGTTTGGGGTACCTCCTAGTGGTCCACCCCGGGCAACGGCAACACAGGCTTGCCTGTGAATAAGTCCGTCTGAATGATCCCAACAAAGCGGTGGTAGGCTCCGCAAGGGACAGCCTGGCTCGCTACCACCCTCTCACCGGAGTCCGGAGTGCGTGAGAATGCCAGTGCCTTAACAGGCATCCTCCTCTGGGTCTGCTCGCTCCATCGTCGACTCTGTCACGGTCATCCCTGACCTAGTGTCTAGAGTCAAGAGCAAACCCGTACCGAAAATAAATAAATAAATAGTATATCTAACTTTCTAATGGTAAATCTACACTACAAGAATGGTTTTAATTTTTTCCGTTACAAACATGAAAAGTTGTCTCTTTATTATAACTATGTTAAAACAGAGAGAACAAATAATTTTTTGCCAAATCGGTTCGTCTGCACACGACCAAAGATCGGAGAATGGGAGAATTCCCGGGATTTTTCCGGATACTCCAGCCGGAAAGCTCCATGTAATATCTCAGTTCTTGCAGCGATTGGAAATAAATTATCTACGTATACGTTTTTGCGGTCCGCCCGTCGGCTAATTGTTTTCATTTTTTGGGACGAAACGTTCCGGAAGATTTGTGCATTCGGCCATTAGTACCGGTTAGCGACCGGTTATTTATTGTCCGTAAACCGGTTTGGTTTTCAATCAGTTTTCTAGCCGAAAATCGGTTTGCATTTTCGTTTAGCCGCTACGGTTTCGTCTACGAAATTCACATTATCATTTTCTACTCAATTTTTCAAAAGTATTTTTTCTTTGTGAATTTTTCATATCGTAGGAAGATAGGTACTACCCTCGAAAACCCTAATACATTTATTGAAATTAATGTATGTAAGTGCTTGTAATCAGTTTCTTTTTCTGATTGTTTCTGAATGTTTTGTTTAGTCGTAGCAAGTCGTAGCAGTTTGCTACGACTTCGACTACGAAATTTGCATTTAGCTCATCTTACTTTAAAATCGCAGGCTATAAGTTTTGTAAGTACCAATTATTTTCTTTTAAGGTTTTTTTAGTCTTATATTAGCAAGCAAGAGTTATCTAAACCATTCCGAAACATTCGTAGCCATTAGGTAGTTAAGACAATCCCAAGTAAAGATCCTAAAAAATACAGCTCCAGCGATTCCCACGCATACAGTTTATTAAAAAGACGTGGGTTTAATTAAACAAAAACAAACTAAAAAAAAAAACGTTGTCAGGAATCCATGAAAATTCAAGACTGTATTCGAATAATAACAAAATGTAATACAATATCCGGCAGAAAATAAGGCCTCCTAGCTAAAACATAAGACAATATTATAACTTTACAAGTATTCTTCCAAAACAAAACTTCGATATTATTCCAACAAGTCCAAGACTAAGTACGCTCTAAATAATTCACTTACGCCACTTAATAGTTTCTCCCGAGGATGTTTATTTAATTTTGTCCTTTAAACATTTTCTCGGTAATCTCCCAGACGGACTGCTTTTAAATTTTTAATGCGAGAACGCGACTCGGCCGCAGTAATGGGGGAGTAAATATCGCAGTGCTCCTTATGGCTGAATAATAAATATCTTTCGGGGTCAGAATGCTGCAAATTCAGC